>JAJOZX010001999.1:327500-577500 GCA_023014485.1 Bathynomus jamesi
CTCGGGATGAAAAGGGGGTTTCATGAATGATATGTGGGTTATCTGTGGGCATAGGCGTACGGCACCTAATCTTTGGGGGGGGGGGGGGCTGATACAAATTTGCCCGAATTTCTAAGTTACAACAAAGAATGCCCGAAATTAGATAGTTAATGTAATTAACTGTATATATATGAAATTAGGATCATCACAGACTCAGGCTCCCTCACTCCAACAGGTCATTAGAAGCACTAACATTACCAAAGGATACGTGTCATGCTTTGCAAAATTAAGTGTGATTTTTTCTTTTTTTTTATGCAACTTCCATGATGTATTGTAATCTCTACCGGTACTTAGTTAATTTTGATTAATAGGGCATAAGACTATATCAAATATTTTATTCATGCGTAAGAAAGATAATAAAAACTTGTGAGCCGACACAACTTAAATAAATTTAGTAGCACCTACTGTGCTCATAATGTAAAATGAAAGTTGAAACAACATAGCATGTAGCCTATATACCCAGTTTGGGTTTGATAAGCTGCAGCAGCTTAGCAAACCGAAACTGGGTATATAGGCTACATGCTTTTTGCAATGGGTACCAGGCAGCTACGGTACCACAACTAGAAAAAGAGACTCACTCACAAAGAGAAATCTCGAGCCAAAGGCTATATACAGGTTGCTCAGCTCATCTAAAATTGGTGTGCAATCTGCAAACATATTAAAATTAAGCATTAAGCACCTAGCCTAAAAAGGGACCCTAATAGAAATCTCAAGTTCTTACCTAATGGATTAGATATTCTTTTGAATTTTTAAGCAAAGTCTTATAGCCCCTATTTGGGCTAAATACCATAGTAAAATCTAGATTAAACCTGGAATAAAAAATAGCCTACAAGTACTAATAACAGCTTAATAAGTACTTAATAACAGCTAATAAATAAAAATATGAAATTATAACTTTCTGATCCTGAATTTATAATATGATATAAGGCTAGCATTTCTCCAACTTTTACAAGCTATTATTTTTTTCATTTTGCCCAAATTCAGCGCCCCCCCCCCCCAGCTCGTACGCCTATGTCTGTGGGCCATATACGTGTGCTTTGTGCATTCACATATCTGGTGAGATGAAACCATGCCTCATCCGAAAAACAGAACATCCAAGATGTCAGGTTGCTGTTCCACAATTTGAAGAAACTATTGATAAACACGAGCCGGCTTTCACTGTCTGGTGGGCACAGTTCCTGCATCACATGCACCTTATATGGGTGCAACTTCAATTGTTTCACTGCTTTGGCACAACTTCCCTTGAAGTTCCCTATGCTATGCTAACAATAAATTTAAGTTAGGTTAGGTAAGGTCAGGTTAGTAATTTTCTTCTTGTACAAAATTGCACTTGGCTTCCCGAGTATATGTTTTATTGTTTTATTATTAACCTAACATTTTTTCTCCATCTAGCTTTTTTTAAAATTTACACATGCGAGTGCGGACGAAAAAATAAATACCCTTAGGATCCTCCCAGAACAGAGACCTTTTCAACGGTGTAAGGATAGGATGAGTGCCCTACGATGAGCGGTTTTCGAGAAAAACGCCAGACAGACAGAAGGACAGAAACTGGGTATTATTACATGAATATCAGTGAGCACATATGGTGTATCATATTTATGCAATAAAACCATTATGGTACTTATTTGGAGCAATAACATGTTTCTCCTTTTATATTTTCCATTTACGCGAGGCTTTCTTTATAGTCTATCTACTAGTTAACCGGAAAATGAAACTAGTCACTTTACTATCACTATCAAACGCGCGAATAGCCATATGCTTCGTTTCACTTTACAACATTTTGTTTACTTGTAATAACCACAAAATTAAACCGGTCAACGTATTTAAATGTAGAACGAGCAAGTAGTCATTTGACACGTCTCAACAAAATTAAATAAGTCAATTTATTTTGCATCGCCAAGTGAGGGTTCGTCCCGAGACTAACTTCAAATTAACTACTTCAGGTTTAACGACTAAACCGGTGAACTCTGGAACAATCTTCCTCAATCCATCTTTCCCCCTGTCTATAACCTCCAATCTTTCAAGCGCAGAGTGTCTAGGCATCTCTAAAAACATGGACCTTGATCGTGGGTCTCTTCTCCTATTGGGGAGGGGGGCGCTTTTGCGGGCATTCGCCCTTGGCCCCTCCTTCCTGCATAAAAAAGTTACAATTCTGTTGGGTCAACTAAATCACAAGCTCAGTTTTAAAATTGGATAAGTCTGTTGACCTGGTTAACATAGTCTTATGACGTTAATTTTTTTTAAGTGCATGGACGAACGATGTTATGTTGCGAGGGCCCATATCGTAAAGATATCGTCTGATGACCCAACACCTAATCTTAAATTGAATAGCCAATTCAGCAGCAGTTCGGCGAGGATTCGATTCATTTCCACACGTCATCTCACGGCAAGAAGCGTTCTTTCAGATGGACTTGGACGGCCAGGACGATCAGCAACTGTTGTTTTATAGTGGGTATTCTCGAACTGCACAAAGCCTTCCCGAAATTCTCCTTTGACTTTGCTTTGCTTCCCAAAGTCCAGTAATGCAACCTCTAGTGAAACCTTTCAATTCCCTGAAACCTCTGCCTTTTTCCATTGTGTAATACATACTACTTTATCACTGAAAGGCACCTTGCCTGACAACTTGATTTCAGTAGATTATATTCTTTTATAAAAAGTTTAAGGACACTCATCGTGGTGTCTATTTATTTTTGTCATCCCTTTGTGTATAGGGCCTATGACTATATCTAATCTCTACCTTTAAGTCGAATTTGTACTTAATTTTACTTACTGTAAGTAATTTCTATGTTCTTCACTCTCTATACAGATTTGTCAAATTACTACATTCTTCAAATAAAAAATAAAATTTGCTTCGTATATACGTGTGTACTATTATTACTACTAAAGGATAAACAAATACCTTCA
Source organism: Bathynomus jamesi (assembly GCA_023014485.1). NCBI lineage: Eukaryota > Metazoa > Arthropoda > Malacostraca > Isopoda > Cirolanidae > Bathynomus > Bathynomus jamesi. Next base: position 330,444 of record JAJOZX010001999.1, read on the forward strand.
CCATCCTTTTTTTATAACAAGAGGAATTTTAAAAACTTTAATTTTATATACAATTTTTTTTCAATTAATTTTTAGTTTGAATCTCTCTCTCTCTCTCTCTCTTATACTCCGCAGGGGGTATAAAGGTTATGCACGTTCCTTCTGGGTGTAGTAAACTTTATACTTGGGGTGTGACAGCCCTCCGGTCCCGAGTCGTGGGATTCTAGAGAAATTGGCTGCCAATTCCTTTAGGTTCTCTCTCTTTCGGGGGGGCGGGTGAAGTCTGTTGTACAAACCTGTCCCGTGGGTTACTAGGACCCCTTCCCATCCCACTCTGTCCTTTTAGCTTAGGTTAGGGATGTTCTCCTCTGACTGCAGAAAAAAAAGAAAAACTTTTAGTATTGTATTTTTCTCTACTGTTACGATTAGGACGCTACTGCTATCTCATGCGTGGGAAGAGAGGCTTGGAACCTCTATAAATAACACCATTTAACTTCAGTTGTAGGTAAATATTTAGAGGGGATAATAGCGAGTAGGATTGTTGACCATATGGATTCTTACAAGCTACTTGGGGACTCCAACATGGGTTTAGACGGCATAGGTCGTGTCTCACCATCATGCTCGAGTTTTTCTACGTCATGTTGAGTGAGTATGATAAGAGTAGGGCGATTGATTAGAAGGCCTTTGATAAGGTACCTCACCGCCGGCTAAAGGCCGAAGTGCGCGCGCTGGGAATTGGTGGGGAAGTAGGTAGGTGGATTGGAAACTGGCGAAAAATGCCACAAAGTTAATCCCTTTCGTTAGGCATATGGGCTACAATCGACGCTTACGTGACGCGGGTTCAAAGATGTCGATTTTAGAAGCATGTTTAGTTCAAATGATAACCCAACTCGCAACAATGGTTAGAAGTTGGATTTGAAACGATTTAGGACTAGTATATGTGGGAATTACTTTAACACGTTGATAGTTTAAGATTAAACATAAGAAAACTCTGCAGGAGTTTGCTTGCACGGTGTCTCTGTGAGCAAGGTAAATATAGAGCTATTTATATATTCTCCACTTTCCTGTGAAATTTCCTTGGCTACTTTTCCAGGGTCAAGTATTTTCTTCAACCTTTTTCCGTACCTGCATCTGGCAGGGAGGGAGCGGAGGGTGGGGAGAGAGCCTTCTACTTTTCTATCCAGTTTTCTACTACTGCTAGCATAGTTGAAAGAAAAATAAACTTTTAATAACAGGAACAGTTCCTCGGTGGATTAGTTCAAGAAAAGGTTAGACCAAATCTTGCACACTATTTGAGTGTGTAGAAAATTTTCCCTGGCACCCGTTGCCATTGGTACCTCCTCGGTATGGGCCGCAAGGCCTTTTGAGGTACTTCTTTTTCCTTGTAACTCCTTGTAACTCTCTCTCTCTCTCTCTCTTCTCTCTCCTCTCTCTCTCTCTCTCTCTCTCTCTCAGTTTTAAAGTATTTAAAGTATCTTCAAATAACAAAAATATTTCCACTATAGGAAAACTTATACTAAACCTGTCTTCGCCTAGGTCAATTATCAGTTAAAAACCAAAACTATTAAAAACACATGGCAACGGACACGGCTATCAATTAAGAAAGTACAGCGGAGGCAGTGGCATTTGAAGTTACAGAAAAGCTTAGGAAGATTATGGCACTGGAGAATTTTGGAACGCCAACTGCAAAGAATGAACTAGGAACTGTTGGCGGACAAACCTTCTTCTCTAATTTGAAATGTTATATATTATAGGTCAATGCAAATTGGTCAGGTTACGACGTACAGTGTTTACAAAAATTATGAAAATCATCTTCAACAAAATGAACTACTGCTGAAGGTAATGAAAGGAAATAGGCCTAATAAACTTACGACTATAAAAGGAAAAACACAATGCTACTAGGAAGTGTAACAGTACTTAATTATGTTTATATTTCAACCCAATAAAAATCTATCAATGCTATAAACCTCATAAACGTTAGCTGACAGACCTTCCATCTAACTTTGCTTCACGAATGAGGAACTGAAAGAAGCTCTTCTGTCCACAATTATTATTTATTGGGTTAACTCTAAATATAATTAAAGGGTTCGGTTATGCTTGCATGTTAATGAGAGAGAGAGAGAGAGAGAGAGAAGAGTTAAATATATTATTTAATGGCTAACGATACATTTTAGTCACACAATCTCCCTTTAATTCTTCATACCACACAAGGTCACTTTTTCTTTGAGGGAACAAACAAAATCGTTCACTACAACCGGATGGGCTCTGAGGGGTTGAAGCGTAAAACACGTCGGCCCACGCCCTTCAAAAAAAAAAAAAAAACTCTTACAGTATTGTATTTTTCACTAAATGTAATTCATGTAATTCTAATTGCAATGAAAATTACAGGGAATATGCATGAATACCTGGCAAATATAAAGTAAATATATTAAATAAATAAATAAATAAATATATGAAGTAAATACAAACTGAAAAATAAGAGGCATTACTTTCGTACCGACCCTCGTATATACGGGTGGCGCAAAAGTCGCGCATCATAGGAATTTTCAGTGTTGACTATAATACAGTATATTATTGTTTTCTTTTAGGTAGGGGATGGCTGCGAAATTAACAATAGACGAGAGGGTGAGCTTGGTTTTAATGTATGGAATATCAGGTACAAAAAATCGATGAATCGGTACAGAATTTAAATTCTGTATTGATTCATAGATTTGTTGTACTTGGTATTCCATGTATTAAAACCAAGCTCACCCTCTCGTCCATATATTTAGACGGTCGTTTTAAATTGGATACTGTAGTTATTTCCAACGGGACCATTTTTGTCGAATAAGGATCTTTGTAACAAATTTTTACTTTGTTAAAACCTGGTCTCCGCGAAACATATATTGTGGGGAAATGTCTTTAATTATTATTTACTTTTATTATCACTCTTCCTACTTATTTACGCAGAAGATTTCTGAATTCTATAACCGGTAGACGGATAGTGTTGCCGCCACTGAAACCAAACAAAGAAATCGAGGGTGTGGGGAAATGATGACGATTTATTACTATTTTCTGATTTTTATTTAAATTGAAACAATGAACAGAACGTGGGAAAGCGAGTGTGGATTTATAACTTACTGTTTTGATCGTGAGGAGAGATTTTAGTTAACGTTAAGTCACAATTACATTTTAATCGGACAAAACGTTTTTTCTTATACCCCACTGGGTCCGAGACTTCCTCAGGGTATATGTGTCCAGCATTTCCAACCTCTCTCTAACGATTGCTTATTAGTGATTTATATTTCAAATAATTACGTTTTACATAATTATGTTAACTTTGTACAATTGTAATCAGTTTATTATACTCTAAAAAACATTAAATTTCTTATAAAACATTATATTTTTTTATTAAGAAACCAATATATGTACACACACACACACACACACATATATATATATATATATATATATATACATATGTGTGTGTGTGTGTGTGTGTGACGGCGTAGCTTATAGCTTAGTGCAGTGATTTTCAAACTTTGTTACGACGACCCCCTAACTCCCCAAAATTATGGTTGCGCCCCCCCCCCCCCCCCCATTAATTATCAATGATTCAACTATCTAAAATGGTTTGTACAATTATTCGTACTTGTATTATTAATCAGATTTTTGGAGGTAATCAAAAAGAGTACATGTGTAAAGCAAATGAACATAATATTGTTAAACAAACACTTACTTTCATCAATGTGATGTGTGAACATCTTTTCTGCGCACAAAGTTTCCAGAATCGCGGAGTCATTGATGAAATAGCGATTCTTAGTTCTTTTTCAATAATTAACTGAGATCGGTACTTCGTTTTCATGACAGCATTCACAGCAACAGCAGAAAATCCCGTTTCACATAAGTAGGGTGTAACAAAAGACGGAAGAGTGTTCATAGCCTTGTCTGACAAGACTGGATATTCTTCTTTTATATTCAACCAAAACATAGCTAGATTTCCTGGATCAAATCCTTGTTTTAGAAAACCATCACTCGATAAATTTACGAGTTGTTCTTTCTCAGAAGTTGTCAGTCCAAAGTTAGCCTCAGCTGACTGACACAAAAACTCAAACACTGCTAATTTTAAACAGTTGACTGCGTTCCAACACTCTCGCGCGGCTTTGACTTAAGTATCACGTGAGACTGCGTCTCCCTAGTCAACAGCACGCGCCCCACAGTTTGGAAACCACTGGCTTAGTGGTTAAGACGCTAGGCTGCTGATCGGGAAGTCGTGAAATCAAGTCCTGGCGAAGATTTTGTAATTTCTGACTTCTTTGGTAGGTCGTAGTTTGGATTCCACGTTAAGTTGAAGGTTTAAGGTGGGGCGAAAAGCTCAATTTTCGTCAGAATGGGCAAGGTTTATTAATTAATATAAAGTTTATTAATTATTAATTAATATAACCGTATAATAAATAAAATAAACGAAAATAAACTATTAAATATATTAGTGATTTAAAACGATTAAAATGTATAACTTTAAAAAGAATAATTTAAAGAAACGAGTTAGGTAAAATTGAAAAAAGTTTTTAGAGAAAATAAAGCATTACGCAAGAGTCTGCGAAGTTAATTATTTTCTTTATACAGTACGAAACAACCATTCAGAGAATAGTTTGTTGGTTGGTGGGATTAGAAATTGCCTTTATCACTGTTTATTTACGTTCATGTCAACTTGGTTTAATTTTAAAAATAAAAATAGGGAAGTAACTACTTTTTTTTAGCAGTTTTGGAAATATTGAATTTAACAAAAAAAAAATTGAACACAATTTTCTCTTCTGGTTTTTTAGAATTCCTCTTTAATGGGGGACCCTTGGGCTTTATCCCCGTTAGCCCATACCTTAATTTGACTTTGATTAATATTATATTGATTAATATTATTATTACCAATGAAAACAAATACTAAAGAAAAATAGTGAAGTGTACTTTAAAAATTTTTTCATTTTCTTTCTAGTTTTCTTTCTATAAAGCGGAGACGAAAGAATTTTTCTTTCTTTGTCGACTTTTAAAAATTGCTTCAAACATATTTCATTCAATTCGCCGACGCAACAAATGTCTTAATTTACACTTCAACAAATTATATATGATCAGTCACTGGTGCAAATCTTCACTTCGTATCATTATTATAGTGACCTATTAGGCTATTAGAGGATTATCTCGGTAGGATTTCATACTTTACCTTCACCATAATAATTCTTTCAAAGGAGTACGAAATTACACACACACATATATATATATATATATATATATATATATATATAAAATTCTTGGCTCGTAGCATCATTGCCATGTATATGGACGGTCAACGCACTAACGAGGCTTCCGCATATATATATATATATATATATATTATATATATATATATATGTGTGTGTGTGTGTGTGTGTGTGTGTGTTGTGTGTGTGTGTGTGAGGATAAAACTAGATTCCGCCTACGCTGAAAAGACGACCAATTAAAATTTTTAGAATCACAACGAGTGAAATGAGCACTTAAAGACAGGTGTGTGATCCTCATTTTATTCCCATAATAATAATAAAACTATTACTGAGAAATCGCAGAAGTGTAACTATTCATTTATTTCAAATTTTCATGTCATAATTACAGAAGCTTCAAGAATTAAAGCATTTATTTGTGCAGGAAGGTTATAACAATTAAATATCTATTTCTAACCAAACCTTCTTTAATGCGATTTAGTTCTCATTTCACGAAGCTGAAGATAAGATAGCAAACTCTCATTCTACAAATGAGAACGAACAACCACTGAAACATTAACGACTCTTTCATTAAACAAAATTAAATTTACAAAATGTATTTTCCTTACCTCGTGTTTCAAAGTCCTAAAATGACACGTTGAGATGGGCTCTCGTCGATGGCGGAATGTTTCTTAATTTACAAACATTCTAAAATAGGCATCTTACATACAGTATACAGTATATGTTAAACATGTTCTAACATTCTACACAATAAACTAATGTTGGTGAAAATTTTCTATACATTGAGCTCCAACCAGGCATGACTTACTGTTGAAAGCTCAGAGGGTCCTATACCCATTTCGTCGACAAAACCAAAACATCGACACTAAAAAACTAACAACTTAACCTAATCTATCATAACCTAACCTAGCAATAACTTGTCGAGAAAATATCAAGTCGATCAGGTGTCGTAAGGCCAGCTCAGAGTACTCGTAGTACGCAAAATTATTTTCAATTTTATAGAAAATCAGAAGGGCCTTCTATCAAGGGATACAGTCAATATATGTTCTCTCTGGAGGAACGCATCTTTTTGCGAAGTTGTTACGTGAAGTATTAAGTCGCGAAAGGGGTGCCAAACGGTATTCAAGAAGGAATCTGGAAACAGGAAAGTGCCAAATGAGAACTCGACTTGACATTGGAGAAAACACAACGTTGCGTTCAGCACTGACGTGGACAATATTTCATAAGATGAAAACTTATGAACATTTACGAATGTTCTCCAAAACTCATTACATGATCGTCGGCGGAAGCTGTATCTGTTATTGTGTCACAAAGAAATACGAAGGCTTACACCCATACTGTGTGACTACATTCCAGCTTCTGCAACCTCTAGATTTACAGAAACGAGTGAACGAGTACTGTTTATGGTTTCAAGCGTTAATTCTTCAGAATGGTTTTACAGGTGAAGCATGATTCAAAAATACAATAATAATAAAATGAAAACATAGTTACGCTCTTCATGCAGGACATATTTATCATAGAGAAAATGGCGTTTGATGCGCAGTAGTGTAAGTACTACAAAGGTTCTTGAACCAATTTTTTTGGAAGGAACTATTAACATGATACCCAACATTGCCTTACCTACAGCAAGACGGTACAAGATACCACCACATATAACAGAGAAGCATGGCCTAAATTCAATCGTTCCGCGGTGGTCGAATTATTTCGAAGATGTATGGATGGGCACACGCGGAAAAAACCTCCCGCAACCTTCTAAAAATAGAACTATTATCTTCTATTTCGTCAGTTCATTCAAAAAAGAAGTTTAGAAGACCATATCTTCTACGAAAAGAAGTTATTATATTAACTGAAAAGAAGTTTGAAAGTTTTAATGCGAGTACACCAAGTTTCCTTAATCTGTCACGATGCGACAGATTCCTTTCTTTGGAGACATCTGAAACATACAAGTTTACTACAACAATCCTCCCGCCAAAGAAGAGCTACGACACATCATGAGCAACATTCGAGTTATTCCTGTTCATGTATTTCGGCACACCTTCGCCAGATTTAATTATGACGACAAAACAGCGGGAATCAGTTCGAGCGCCTATTGTGATTCTGGTGAGTCATGCGTGGTTGGATGTCAGTTTACAAAAATTTTACCAGAAAGACCGTAGAACGTTACAGCATTCAAAATGAACAGCAGTAATATATATATATATAATATATATATAATATATATATATTATATATATATATATACACTAAATCTTACGATTTCGAAATTAGGGTACAATTTTTTATTATTTTGATACCCGAAAAATTGTCATCATTCGTGTTACTTTATATTTCTAAGTTTACAATAAAATTTGATTGAAATCCCAATTTAATACGATGAACGCGTAATTACTGACGCAACAAAAGTTTATGAACACTCCGCAATAAATGATGGAAATTTAACTGAATTAGAAATAAATTTAAAAATACATAAAAAAAAATACTTAATTAAAATTACAGTCCTTCAAGAACTTATTTTTATTCAAATTAAACGACCGAAATATCGCTTTGACATTTTACATAAAAAGATATGTCGTCGTCGTCGTCTCTTTTGATACGATCACTACAAAAATAACGCTAAAATAACCAAATTTACATTAATTTCCAATCATAAGATTTAGAATATATATATATATAATATATATATATATATATATATATGATCCTTATTTTTAATTTTTTTCTTTCAGGACACCCATCAGCTTGATTTATTATTGCAAGAAAAGCATACCGTTAAAATATGGAGGAAATAAAGTAACATGTAGAGGTCGCTACCGAAGGTTTAAATTTCTCAATGACACGCCCCACCGGCCAACAACGCCAAGACGTACAAGAAACAATGAACCAGTGATCAGCCAGCCAATTGCACTGGCTGTCAGCCCAGTGGCCTCTATGCTGTAACCTCAGTTTTTTAACTCGGATTATGACCAACGGACCAGTTCTGTCTTGAAGTTTTGATCGTCCGAGTGTTGGTCATCGGTGCGGCGGAGAAAATCTTTGACGAGTGGAAAAGGCTGAAGAAGAACCAAAGGAAAGAGACCAAGAGATCAGCTGCGTTGGTTCAGAAGGAAGAGAACGACAAGCTGAATCCTAATCGCCTATCTGACATTGCCACGTGGACATTTTGAAGTTGATTAAAATTTCTGAGGTCAAGGAGTTCCTCCTTATTCAGAGGGAGGACGGCGTCGCGGGAAGATCGGCGCCGTGGATACGGCCCTCGCAAAGGAGGCTAGAGTGGACGCGCAGTCGTTCTGATATAAGAGGTAAAGGAAAAGAGGGGAAGAAGCGAGAATAACTCGCCATGAGACAACTGTTCTAGATTTTTTCGTTCAACATCAGTGGCGAGGACACAACGGCTGAAATGGAGGGAGCTGTTGGAGTCCAATCGACATTTGGTGCTTTGCTTCCAACGAGAGCGCGACAAAAGATTAGTGATTGGAGTGCTACACTCTCGCCAACTTCCGCTGCAGAGAGCCTTGGCCACAACGTTTCTGACTTGAATAGCAATCCCTTCTCCACTCACTGAGACCGCATCAAACTAAGGGGTGAGATCGCTCACGCCATTCAGTTCCAACGTTCCCTTGGTGTTGCATTCGGATGGGAAGCTGTTTCCTGATATAAAAGAAAGGACATTGTTGACCGATTGCCGATCCTCGTTACTGGTTCTGGAGTCGAGCAACTACTGGCAGTGCCAAAACTTCCCTCAGAAACCGGTACAGAAATGGCCTCAGACGTTGGCGATGTCCTCGAGGAATGGGGAGTGATCAACCGACTCAATGGTAGGTGTTTTGACACCACAGCGTCAAATACCGGATCAAAGGAGGGAGCATGTATCCTGCAGGACCAAAAGCTCGACAAAGAACTACTGTATTTCGGATGTCGGCATCATATCCACGAAATCGTGTCGGGGCAGCATTCACCACATGCAATGGGCCTTCATCCGGCCTTGAGATTCAAATCTTCAAGCGTTTTCAAGGAAAGTGGACTTCCATTAATTACAACAGATACGGGACAGCTCTGGATGACAAATTCACGTCCACTAAATCGCTGCCATCAAGTTCGCTCACGATCATCTCCGAGATGCATCTCGCGAGGATTACAGGGAACCCCTGGAGAACATCATTCTTTTCTTTGGAGGCACGCTTCCCCACGGAGTTCGGTTCATGACACCTGATGGGTCACATCGTGCGCAATGGATGCCAAAGAGAAGGGGTTGAGGGACCTCTCAATTTTCGTCGCCCGCCTGTACCTGAGTCTGGACTTCTACAGGGCGGACAATGCCAGTGTTACTGCTGAGACTGGAAAAATTTTGTGGACAAATCTGGTACTTGTCAGAAGAGCTAGTTGCCCTGGCCTTCTTCGACAGGACAGGGACCTAGCATCGGAGTCGAAGAGGAAAACGGTCAGAAGGTTAGACGAAGGAGAGAAAGAGCACCCCACGAAGAGTACAATAGTAGACATTGGGGAAGGGAGAGTGGAGGACTTTGTCTCCGCTAATACGAAAAGGTTCTTCGACATTGTGGAGCAAAGATCCCGACACCTGGTACGATGACGACGACTTTCTCGCTTCAGGGAGAATGAAGATTCGCCTTTATGCAGGAGTACAATTAGCTTCACACCTGCAACGAGGAACAGAAGCAGTTCCTTCTCCAAGGGGTGAAGGATCACCGAAAGAAGTATCTAAACTTCAAAAAGACGACGTTGACAGGGCCTTCCAGGCAACAATGAGTGGCTGGCCATCATAATCCCCCCCCCACCTTTCTTGAAGGGACAATACTCACCATGAGAGTGAGGGGGACCTGGGTGTCGCGTCGGTTTTCTAACATAACGTCTGGAAGGGTAGTGGTTTACAGGTACTTTTATATAAAACTTAAATCATCAGTAGAGACCTTTAAATATTTATTGATTTTACCGAAATTTCACCACGAGTGTTTTTTATGACAAAGCAAAAACAGCCTGTCCCTGGAAAAATATAAATTTTCGTTTATATATAGCTAAGGACCACCTTAATATATATATATATATATATATATACACAAAATAATTGGTAAAAAATTTATATTGGAATTTATACAAAGTAGAAAAATATAACCATGTGCTTGACCCAAATTTAGTTTCATATCCACTGTACAATGTTGATCAAAAAGAGCAAATAACAAATTATTTACAGTCAGAACCTACTTAAATACAAAAATATGATGAGCACAAGCACTTTCCCACCACAACTTTACATCAGTGTTTCTCAAACCTTTTGGGGTACGTACCCCTTAGATATTGATTTACTATTCATGTACCCTTTACCTATTTTACCAACTGCGTCATTTCATCTTGTGTCAATAAATTTGTGCCAAAATATTATATATAAATTATAGATCAAATTAATATCATAAATTTAGAACTAAATAAAATATTGTTAATATATTTAATATATTACCGTTATATTTATTTAAAATCTCTCTCTCTTGTTAGGACAACATATTTTTAGATTTTCGTGCAAATAAAGGAATGCAATTTTTTTTCTACTGTTGACCCTCGTTGACCTCTCACGTATCTTCAGGAGTACACGTACCCCAGTTTGAGAATCACTGCTTTACATGACAGTATAGACATGGTAAATTTTAATAACAAAGTGTAAAGTCAGACGACAGTAACCATTTTAAACTGCGGATAAATAAATAATTTAAAAACAAACAACTTGTTTTTTAACCTTAGAAAGCCAGTGTGGCCTATTTCAATAAAAGTACATTTGTTTTTCTCAAAATGAGGTCTTTTATTGTACTCAAATTAATTTTTAGGATCACCTGAAGATCTTCCACCCCCAGGTAGAGCTTGGGGAGCTCTTCAGGGGGATAATCTTCAGGTGATCCAATTTTTATTATTGTTTAGTAAACATGAATTGTTTAATCAAGCTATAAATGTAATTTTCATTATGGTGTCACGTAGATCTCACAGCAGTTTTTATGCGTGCGGTCCCACACTAGCTCTCTAAGGTAAATTTTTAACAAAGTAATTTAAAAGAATAGGAAATCTCAAAGTTTGAAATTTTGCCAATAAACAAATCAAAATTCACTTTATACAATATAAACTTGTACAATTCGTCAATTATAATAGAATATAAGACAGCTTAGAAATTTAGATGAATAATAAACTATTACATAAGGCGTTTACAATATCTATTTTCACTCTAATACAAAAGTTAAACAATTTTCACACAACGGGAGCTTAAAACACTAGATAGGCCTTCATTGCGCAAACAGAATAATACAGCTATGAAATAAGTAACCGTGGCATACTCGTACCTTTTAATGTACTACCGATCCAATCAAAGGTTTGAAAGCGCGTGTAGTTTTCTCGTTCATGTTTCACGCTTCATGATATGGCGTCATATCGTGTATAAAATCGATCTTTAGATTCGTATTATATCTAGAACACCTAATATTTGAATAGGCTGAGGTTCATTTTTGTTTTTCTTCGAGTAAATATAAAAGTGGCCTTTAGAAGATATTTAAATTACCTTAAAAGGGGATGATATAGAGGGGTCCGTTCGGTTAATGCCCTAGTGACCAGTCACCGAAATAGTCCATGTTTCAAGAAGACTATAGCCTTTAAGGTCATATTACGAGAATTGTCCCAATCGTGAACAAAAGAAAACTGTATAGAAATGTGTCCACAGCTTAACTCAATATGGACAGAATTTTCTGTACGGTTAAGTTATAAATGCTTATATATACGAAAGGTTAGAAAATTGTAACACTTGTCCATACAGGGTTAATTAACAGTAGTAGTCTGCAACGACGACCATGCACTGTCGCATGTCAAAATAATTAGACGAGAACTAAATAAGATTTGGTGCTGTAGGCTTCCGGTCACGTGACAATACTGTTTAGTCACGTTATTTCAACCTTACTTTCCGCTCACTATTGTGCTTATTTGGTACAATTTAAGTTTTGTCATTTCCCTTCTTGGTGCATACCTTTGCACACTATTTTTCGTGAAACATGAACATTCTCGGCGAGTGAAGCACCAGCCAAACCCTCTGATATCACGTCCATTTTAGCGTCATTTAAACATCTTCTAAGAGTCGTTAGTCATTATTATATTTACTCTCTAAGAAAAGCAAAAATCAACCTGAGTATATTAAAATATTAAGTGTTCTAAATATAATACGGATCCAAGATCGATTTGATACACGATATGACGCCTTATCATCAAGTGTGAAATGAACAACAAACCTACAGGCGCTTTCGAACTTTTGAGAGGTAGTGTGTGTGTGTGTGTGTGTGTGTGTGTGTGTGTGTGATACAAACCCACAAGGAAAAAGAAAAAATATTCCAAGGCCTTTCGTGTATTCAGCAATACACCTCGTCATTCCCTGCCGAGGTGTATTACTAAATACAAAAAAAGACCTTGGAATAATTTTTCCTTTTCCTTGTGCGTTTTATATATATATATATAATATATATTTATATATATTATATATATATTATATATATATATATAATTAGAAAAATTTGGATCTATTATGACAATAATTTACGAGTATTTCAGACTAAATCAAATTATCCTTACAGTATATGACTGCAGTCACTGCCGCATTATATATATATATATAATATATATATTATATATATATTATATATATATATATATATAGGGTGTCCATAAAGTCACGTATCATAGGAACATAAGCAATGTCTATTTATTTATGTCTCCATCAGGCCAAATATGCTGAGGAACATTCAAAGAAACAAGCCTGCTTTTTCGTTTACAAACATGTTTTGAGATTGGTGGGAATCGTTTCGAAAAAATAAATAAAACAAAATAAATAAATAAACAAAAAAAATGTATTTTCCTATGATGCGTGAATTTATGGACACCCTACGTATATATATATATATAATTAATCAGTTCAGGTTATGCTATTTGAATTACAATAAAAATAAAGGAAACACTATTTGAGTCACTGTTGAATATTATTTATAAACACTTAACAAGTATCGCTCATTTGTAGGACTGTAAAGAATGAATATTACACTGAAAACCTACAACAGTTACAGAAGGATCAAACTGCGTTAGACTGAAGACACACCTCAGCTCAGGAATCATACAGAGGTCAAAGGAGGAGCAACGGCTTTAAGAGTGGCTTCGATCCCACATCATCTCTTGCTACTTTCAACGAGATAACAACCCGATCGTTCGGAACATATCCTTATCAGTTATCTAAATTAGAAAGTATTCTTTTAAGACGAAAACCTAAAAACTTTCTTTAGGAAATAAATAATGGCTCAGAGTTGTTAATCTTATGTGATCATATAACATAAAAACTGTCTTAGATGGATATAGAGATGCCGTTAAAGAAAAGATCAAAAGGATATATATATATATATATATATATATATATATATATATATATATATATCGTGAGAAACATGAATATAAAGGGCGTTTGCAATTCGGATGAAAGATTTGAAGAAAGTAAGGAGGGAAATGAGCCCAAAATGTAAGATGAAACCAAATTTAGAAAAACGCTTCACAACACAACTTCAAACTGCGGAAATGATGCCGTGACGGCAATAATCCACTCATAATCCAAATACCGAAGCTTAAACACAATTTCTTCGTAGATAAGTTTTATGGGGTAAATATTAAGGAACAGCTATAACAATTAATCGAGTTATACACACACACACACAAATGAATGAATGAATAAATAAATAAAGTGTTCAAATACGGATACGTTCAAACAGTGATGATTTCTATAAAAATGTGTTCACTCGCCGGCAAATATGATTCTGAACTGAATGAATTTACCGTTGCCAAAAATATTGCGTGCAATTTTATGAAATGGTCGTGAATTCCGACCAAAATCAATTTCTAAGCGTCAATACATTTATCACTAAACAAACTTTAAGCTTTCTCAAACAAAATTTATAACCTCACTATAATAATAATAATAATAATAATAATAAAAAAATAATAAAAGATTTTAAAGCCTTTTCTAATTTCGAGAATATATTTTTCGATGTTATCGAAATTTTGTTCAGAAAATTTTAGGATAAAACAAGAGAGTTGTTTTAAAAAAATATTTCCACGTTCCGCATTTCGCGTTTCACCCATTTTCAAGAAAGAAAGAACATTTTTACGCGCTTATGATGAAATACGAAAGTTATAAATGAAATATAGGTGTGAAAACTAAATAAAAATGTATATTTATGTTTCGCAACTATATACTATTTAAATAATTCTTAAAAGATTTATAATTCAACTTTTTTAAAGTTACGAATGGTTGATTTAATTAAATGTTTAGGAAATGTGCCAATTCGTTCGTACTTAACATTAATTTCTAGTTTTTACTTTTTTATGAAAATAGATGTTGCGAGTCTTAAATTATAAAAAAAAACTTTTGTTTTCAAAAGAATGGTGAAGTTCCGTAAGACGTTATCGTCGGTGGTCTTTTTATAGGTTTATTTTTGAAACGATGGTGAATTTTACGAGATAATAGTCATGGTAGAGCGTTCTTCGAGGCGAAGTGTTCGTCGTATAACCGATGTAGGAGGAGTTACATCCTTATAACCATAAAAGAATAATGATTAAAAGTCATTACGAAACGGCTAAATTATTTACTTAATTTCTCGACTGTGAAAAAAGGGCCGTTGAAGAAATATAATAACGTTGCGTACCAGTTTACTCGCTCGGAAGAAGGACGTAACTCCTCACGCGAAATGTGAAACGTGGAAATACTTCTTAAAAATAACTTTCTCTCGTTTTATGCGAGAATTGTTCGAAAGAAAAAAATTCGACAACATCGATACTGACTGACTGATTGATTGATTGATTGATTAATGGTAAGCCCTCTGTCAACATCGAGCTCACTTACGCTCAACGTACAATATTAATTAATTACGGCTAATTATTATTAAATAACAAAATTGACATCGATGACCAATGAATGAATAAAGAACTAATATTACGAAAACAATGAACGAATAAAGAGAAAATGATTACGAGTTAAATCGCAAAAAAGAGGGAGAGGGGTCGCCTCCCGCGCGGACCAAAAAATCCCGCTACTCGATTAGCACGCTCCTTCTCCTTCGGTGCTCTGAGAGATAACGCTGCCGCGTGTCCCCGAGACTGGGATACGCGACCAATAAGCTAACTGTATTGTCGACGGGACGATACAATCATCACAGTAGGATCGCGGGCCCCTCTCCATTAAATGCCCTAAGTCGGGTGTGGCCAATTCGAAGGTAGGTAAGAGCAGTTTCTCACACCGTTTGGGCGTACGTCGTACGGGGGTACCTCCGAGGACAAACCACAGTCGCTAGCTGACGCAACTCGCTCGGGGTAACGATGCCGTCAGACAAATCGGACTGCATCCCAAAAACCCGGAAGAAAGTTCCCGTAAGAAAGCGGGCGGGCAGCCGCAGGAGAACGAGAACCAGCGGACCTCGCGGACTGGTCCGCATCCTCATTCCCCGAAATGGCTACCTGGGCAGGTACCCAACAAAAAATTAAAACGCCCATCAAGAAATGTATTCCTAAAATTAAGAAAGGTTTTAAAATCTTATATAAAAAGTAAGGTTCATATTAAGTTTCATAACAACAATAACAACAACAATAGTACTAATAATAATAATAATAATATTAACTTCTTCCTCAGTCCTACAAATAGCGAAACTTGTAACGTTATATATATATATATATATATATATATATATATATATATATATATATATATATATATATATATACACATACACACTCGTATATCAGAAGTGAAAGTGAAAAACGTAACCCATGAAAATTAGTTGCAGTAAATTATAATTTTGTAGATACTCGTAGATTGTTGAATTTACAGATGTAAAATAAAATGGTCTGAAAGCTTCAAAATCAATTATATTCTTTTGTAGTGAATTGAAGATGTCTTAAACGATATATTGAGAGGGTTTCATTTTAATATTTAACTTATTTAACTTACGTCACCATCTGGACCCGGTTCCTCGTACCAGGATAGATGGCACAACGTGAACCTTACACCCCTAGCATTTGTCTTCTATGTGTCCTGCAAAGAGAAAAAAAGGTACGCTAAATATCATCTTCAAAGAATCGACGTCACTGCTTAAAACTATAAACTAAAACTAGGCGAATCCCTCCATTTTGGGTCTTCCTCCTTCCCAATTTTCGCTCTTTAATTTCATAAAAATTCCACACTACGTGAATACCTTAAAAATTAAATAATCGTTGAGCATTCCAAGGTGAAAAAGAGTAGCCCTAAACATATATAACTTTGATTAACTTTGGTTTTTGGTTCCGCCCGAATTGTTCATTCCGACGAAGGTCAAGCTTGTCACTCCACCTTAGACCTACAGTTTAACGTGGAATCCGAACCACGCACAGCGTCTTAACCACTAGGCTACCCAGGGTACACATTTATCTACCAACCAATTTATTTTATTGCGTACAAGGATGAACAGCTGGGTTTTGCTGCGCGTCACCTGCCGTCATCGGGTCTCGAATCCGGTGCCAATGGATTCGTAGTCAGCGACGCTAACCATTACACCACCGAGGCACACACAAAAACATATATATATATATATATATATATATATATATATATACTTAGACTTAGTTCCCATCTGGAGGTCTCCAGGTTGGGTCCCGTGCGATGCGTCTCCCACGTCGGTAATCTCGCTACTGCGCCCCGTCTCTGGCCCAGATGTGTTCTCTGGCGCCAGGTTAAACCCGGATTCTCTCTTTCTACCGTCTTAAGCCACGTCGTCTTTGGGCGTCCCCGGGGCTTCGATCCCACTATTCTTCCGTGCATCAGCCTTCTCGGAAGTCGGTCCTCCCCCATCCTCTCCACATGGCCGTACCATCTCCTCTCTGCGCATCCACCACCCTGTCCACTATGGTGAATTTAACGCCAATCAATTCCCTTATATATTCATTTGTTCATCCGTGGTACCAGCGGATGTTACAAATTCGGCGCAGACAATACATTTCCAACGATAATAACTTCTTTTCTTTTAACTTCATCGTCCAGCACTCCAAACTATATAAAACTGTTGGTACCACTATTGCCTGGTATAATCTAATCTTTAACACTCTGGTGACACTGTCGTCTTTCCATATCTTGGTGAGTCTATTCATCGCCACATACCCCAGTTAATAACTTCTTTTCTTTTAACTTCATCGTCCAGCACTCCAAACTATATAAAACTGTTGGTACCACTATTGCCTGGTATAATCTAATCTTTAACACTCTGGTGACACTGTCGTCTTTCCATATCTTGGTGAGTCTATTCATCGCCACATACCCCAGTTTAATTCTCTCTTGTACCGCTTTAAAATCATCTCTATTTTGCGTGAACGACACTCCTAAATATTTAAACTCTACCTGCTCTATTATTCCCGACGCCAGTGCCACCGCCATCCATTCTCTCGTCCTTCCTATCTTCATTGTCTTGGTTTCATTTACATTTATCTCTAGCCCGTATTTTATGCATTCTTCTTCCACCCTAGTAGTCATTTCTAGTATTTCTTCCGCTGTCTCTGCTACCAGTACGTACTATATCATCTGTATATCTTAGATTGCTTACGTATTCTCCTCCAATTTTCACTCCTTCGTAGTTATCGAGCGCCTCCCCCTTCACCATCTCCAGGAACAGATTGAAGAGATGGGGTGACAACGGGCATCCCTGTATCACTCCTTGGTTAGTTCTGAAGTCATCAGTTGTCATTTTTTTCCCTCCTCACTCTCGCTCTGGTATTCTCATACAATCTTTTTATCAAATTAACAATATTTTCCTCGAAGCCAAAACGCATCAGAACCTGGTACATTCCCCTTCTCCACACCGAGTCAAAGGCCTGTCGAAAAATCTATAAAAACACACTATACTGCTTTGCCAAGGAATATATTATATATTATATATATATATATATATATATATATATATATATATATAATATATTATCTATATATATATATATATAGGGTGTCCCAAAATGAATGTATCAGAAACAAATATTATTTGATGCTTTATTTTTACAGGTATCGAAAAAAAAAAAAAAACCTGTGATTAAGGAGGTTTTGAATTTTCTTAACAGTTGTTTACATTTACATTTCAGGATGTTACAAAATAAATAAACAAATAACAAATTTTAATTATATATTTATTAGTTGAGATAGCAGCAAAATCCAAATGACATTATATTCTGAAGGGTTATAAATTTTATTTATTTCAGTCAATAAACTTTACGTGTCTTCCATCATTAGTTACAATCAACTAATCTTATTCTGCATTCAAATTCTGAAACCACATTTTCCAACACAGTTTCAGGGATGGAGGCGACAACATCACGGATACGATGTTTTAGCTCCTGAGGATCCCTTGGCTTGTTATGGGAGAATTTTCAAAACGCCCCAAAGATAGAAGTTCAAAGGAGATAAATCGGGTGAGCGAGCGAGCCATTTTGTAGGTTCTCCTTTATTAATTGAAAGCCCTGGAAATGTTTCGTTCTAAAATGTTCGAATGTTTCGAGCAAAATGTGGTATTGCCACATCTTGTTGGAAGGTTGTTCTTTGTAATAAGCGGGGAGTTCCTTGCAATTGTGGAATAAAAAACTCCTCTCGCATCTTTAGGTAGGAACCACCAGTTACAGCGCGCTCGTCAAAAAAATAAGGTCCATAGATCTACGTGAGAAAGTGACAAAGTACACCAGACATTTACTTTAGGGAATCCTTCCCATATTCATAGATTTCATGTTGGTTGTGTTCTCCCCAAATCGTACAGTTATGGCTGTTTACTTTGCCTGAAATATAGAATATAGCCTCGTATCTCAAAGTGAGATGTAATGTAAATGTAAACAACTGTTAAGAAAATTTAAAACCTTAATCACTTTTTTTTTTGATACCTACAAAAATGAAAATGCAAAGAATATTTGTTTTGGGATTTTGGGACAAGCTGTAATGAAGCATAGCTTTCGAAAATCTTTATTATTACCTTCAATATCAAATAAGAACTAGATTAATTTCTATATTAAATTTAATTTTATGACAGGATATAAGACTATTTTAATTTGGCATATAACTTGGAGGAGTCGCATTTTAAAGTGCCATTTCAAAATATTCACATTATTTCGGCCACTATAATGAATGAATAAATGAATACTCGTTTTATTCAGATTTAGGAGAACTATAAGAATAACCTTTAGATTAGAGAGGTTGAGGAAATACTGTAAAATACCTATTTGTATTCAGGCACAAGAGTGGATAGTTTTTTCAAATTAGGGAAGTCAGTTTCAGCATCTTTCGTTTATCAATACGCGTGTGATGAATGCAATTCATCCTATTCCTGAGAAACAACACGCCAACTTAAAGTACGAACCTATGAGCAAACATTTGCAGACAATTTTAGGGCAAATCGATGTAAAAACTGCTAAGGTCCTTTATGATAAAGTTTTAGTTATATGAACAATAGACTAGTAATCGGCTTGCCTGAATATCTTTATATTTTTCTTAAATCTATATAGGACAACCAATCAGTCAAAACAATTTTTTTCTTTTTTTACAATCATTCCATCAAAATATACCTTTTTAACAATTTTTACGAGTCAAAACGATGTGATAAGACAGTCACAGACTTCAGTAGCTATGATCAACTCAATAAAGCCTGTTTGTCGAAAAGTGCTTAATCTTTGACCAATGAAATACTGTCAAATAAATTAGTGACATACTGTAGGTTCCCAAAGTATGTCCCGTGGGCCAAATGCGTTCCTCAAGCCGACTCTGTGTCCTGAGGCCTAGTAGTCATCAGAGTGAACGTATACCTTATTTATTCAGAGATGAAATAATATGTAAAAAAAATGTGAAATCCAGTCTAATTTGTATAACGAACAATTTTAGTTTTTTCAAAAAATAAACAATTTTATTTTGTGATTTCTTTGATTACCTGAATTCAATTGCAAATTTTTAAGAAATTTTCAGTATGCAACCCGATACCCAGGGCTTTGAAATGGCCTTTCACGAGTAATATACGACAATACTGCACTTTTTAAACACCATTTTGATACTCGAAATTGTTAGATTGAAATATTCTCAACAGCGTGTAATGAAAATGAAGAAAAACATATAAACAGAAAGAATGAAAGTATTAAATTAATATAAAAATGCGAAAGAACATTAAAAAACTTTGTCCTTTTCCCACCAACGTCGTCACATGTCCGAATGAATGATAACGCGACTCGCAAAAACTGTATATTCACGGGGACCTATACTCATTTCGTCGACAAGACCAAAATATCGACACTCTAGAAAACTAACTCAAATTAACTTAACCTAACCTAGCCTAACTTAATCTAACCTAATAATAACTCGTCGATAGAATGCCAGTTCGATCAGATGTAAGGCCGCTTCATGGCGGAGGTTCTGCTCCCACTCGGGTAAGAGAGTGCGTTTCATTTTATTTACAATGTACTTAATGTTAAAGTTAAGTTAATTTTAATATAGAGTTCTCGGTTAACGTATAAGCGCTAAATTGCTCGTAATAACACTCAGTAAATGAAGATAAACCGAAACGGGATTAATTGACATTTCCTCCAGCAGATAATGACTCGGGTTCAAATATTTTGGCTGGCAACACCCTCAAAAGAAGACGAGACGAGTCCAAAGAAATGGTTACTAATGGTCGTTTCAAAGAATAGATTTGATTTTGACTTTTATAGTTTATGAAATGGGGGAAAACTAATGAACTGGGTAAGCGCGGAAGTATTTATTTTCAAAGTGACTCGCATTCTCATTTGAACTGAAAAATCATGGTCGATAAAGACACCGAGGTACACTAACCAACCCAGTTCATTTAAATATCTGAAACCCTTTTGACTCTGAACATCCAACAAGAACTGACAGTTTTAAAATCGTCTGCAAAGCAGAAAACATCAAAATCTCTTTTTACTTCAGAAACAATTCTTAATTTCGCAACTAAAATTAAAATAGACTGATATTCTATTATAAAATTAAATTAATGTAAAAATTCCTGAAGTTATTGTTTGGCACTCAAAATAATAACAGCGATTGTCGGAAGATATACTTAACTAAAAATGTTCATACTCGTAATTGGACTTGTTTCAATATATATATATATTATATATATATATATATATATATATATATACACATTTCAACTGCAAAGAACACGCAGTATAAATAACGTAAAGAACGACGCTTGTATAGGAAAACATTCCGCGCAAGATGAGAAGAGAGAACGAACAAATGAAAAAATGAGGTAACCACCCGGGAATCGAACCCGGGATCTTCCGATTGCCGGTCAGATATGATAACCACTACACCATGGTCCTCACTCAATCGGAAGTCGTAATTCTTCTACATACGCGCAGAAACCAATGCCCCGAGGGGGGCACCTCCCGCATGCCGTATCTATATATACATTTCAAATGTTCATACTCGTAATTGGACTTGTTTCAATATATATATATATATATATATATATATATATATATATATATATATATATATATATACACATTTCAACTGCAAAGAACACGCAGTATAAATAACGTAAAGAACGACGCTTGTATAGGAGAACATTCCGCTCGAATAATTAGTTTAGAGTTTTGTGATTATAATACGAGTAATTTACACTTTGATGGAGCACTTTTGCCGAGGTATTTTAATTTATTTAAATTTTTGTGAATTCCACCTATTTTCTCAAAAACTTGAAGTATTATAAAAACCTGCTTCCATGGTTAATTTTTTGAAAACTTTATCAAAATGTTGTTGATTTTTTCAGAGCTATTCATAAGTTTCGAACAATGGGTAAGAAAAGAGTTAACCGAATCTGAAAGGGCTAAAATCGAGGTTTTTCATTCTCAAGGATTTTCGCAAGCTTCAGTTGCAAGAAAATTTAAATGTTCAAGGTGCGCTGTTCGAACAACTTTAAAACGTCTTCAGGACACCAAGAGCCACGCATCTAAGCCAAGGAGTGGGCGAAAGAGGGTTACTAATGCTAGGGAGGATCGATTCTTGAAACGCTCATCTTTGCAAAATCGCCAAAAAACATCATCTGAGCTAGCTGCAGAGCTATCCCAAGCAAAAAACAAAAGTGTGTCATCTAGAACAGTGAGAAGAAGGCTCGTAGAATCTGATCTCAAGGCACGAAAAGCCAGAAAGAAACCATGGCTGTCGAGACAAATAGAAAAAAAGAGACTTGAATGGCCAAAAACACACCAACATTGGACCTCCGAAGATTGGGGAAAAGTGCTTTGGTCAGGCGAAAGTAACTTCGAGGTAAGTAGTAAAACCCTTCTTTTATTTCCTTGTACCATCAAAATTGATAAATACCCTGCCTTTTGGATTTTATAGGGAATCATAAAAAGTTTGATTTCTCTTGGATTCTTTCAGATTTTCAGCTCTCCTGGTGCAACGTTTGTAAGGCGAAGAGTAGGCGAAGCATACAAACCAGAATGTATTGTCCCTACAGTAAAATGTGGCGTGGTAACACAATGGTTTGGGGCTGCATATCTTCTGGAGGAGTTGGAAAACTGTTCTTGTGCCACGGGAGGTGAATTCCTCGTTGTATACTACCATGTTAGAGCAAGTTCTGGACCTATCTATGGAAAAGCTTTACCTTGGAATAAGCACAGGTGACATTACATTCCAGCAAGATAATGCACCTTGTTACACATCTCGAGCAACTCGAAATTGGCTTGACAGGAAAGGAATCAAACTTTTGGAGTGGCCCCCCAAAAGCCCAGACCTTAATCCCATAGAACATCTGTGAGCAGTATTAGGCAAGGTTGTCCGGAAGCACAAGTCTTCATCTAAAGCTGAGCTTCATGCTAAGCTTCTTGAAGAATGGGAAAAAAAATGTCTATTGAAACTTGAAAAAAATTAGTCGACTCGATGCCAAGACGCATTGAAGCTGTAATAAAGGCAAATGGTGGGTGTGCTAGGTATTAAAATATTTCAGAATAAACTTTCTTCTTTTATATTTTTTTCTAACTTCAAAAGACACAGGAATAACACTATTACCCATATAAGTAGAGTGGCTAATACTTTTGGCCAAGGATATATATATATATATATATATATATATATATATATATATATATATATATATAACCTTTGATTAGCTTCCAACCGAATTGTTCATTTTGACGAAGGTCAAACTTTTCACTCCACCTTAGACCTACAGTTTAATGTGGAATCCGAACCACGCCCCACCAGCAGCCCAGCTTCTAGGCCACCCAGGGTACCCATTTATCTACCAACCATTCTTTATTGTGTGGAAGGATGAACAGCTGGATTTTGCTGTGCGCCGGCTGCAGTCACAGGGTCTCGAACCCGGGGCCGATGGATTCGTAGTCAGCGACGCTAACGACTACATCACCGAGGCGCATTTATATTATATATATATATTTATTTCACAATTAAACACGTGAAATGAATGAATGATGCAAACCCACATGGAAAAAGGAAAATGATTCCAAGGCCTTTCATGTATTCAGAAGTACACCTCGTCAGGGAATGAAGGGAGAGGGCGAGATGACGAAACTATATACATATGTACAATGGGACAGAAAAATAAAAAGATTAGCACATGATTAACAAGAGTTGATTAAAGGGAAAAGGTATTTTAGCAGGATATTGTCAATTTTATACATTCCCGCAATGTTATTGAAATTATTTTTAAAATGGATAAATGCACATTCTAAAATATTTCTTTCAATTGTATCTGTTTTTTAACAAGCGCTTTAAAACTATCCCACTTGATACTATGGTTATATCTAGGCTGACCATATTTCCTTGAGACAAAAACGGGACATTGGGATGGCAAAAAAGGGACGGGGGTTATGTAATATTCTGTATTCATGAAAAAGTAAGTACATAAACATATTGAGCTTACAATTATTCTTCAGTGACAGAACCCATAAAAAAAACGGTACTGTCCCGTTCAAAACGGTACGTATGGTCAGCCTAGTTATATCTGTACATATGGTTAAACAATGCACTAGAATTACTTGCTGTTCTTCTACAAGCATATTTATGCTGTTTTACCATGATAGCTAACGTTTTTCCCGTTTGACCCAGGGCCGCATTTAGGGGGTGGCGCACCTGGAAAATGTCCAAGGCCCCGCAAATTTCAATTGAAAAAAATTAAACGTCACGTATTTGCCATCTGCGACGAGTTTTACTTTTTCCAGCAGGCGGCATGGCATCAGGCATTCTAATATCCGCTTTGATGGTGTTTAATTTGTTGTTCTTGTTAATGTTACTCATTTCTAATGTTGTTACTAACTTACTTCTTCTTGTTTCTGTTGCAGATTCATGATTTATGTTCTTATTGTTGGCATTGTAATACGTACAACATGGAAACGAGCCGTGACCGGGATCGAAGGAGGAAATATAAACCCGGTAGTAAAAAGCGTAAGGATAAGAAGCGCAGAGAAGAGTTTCTTGCAACGGTGCCGAAACTGACTAATTGGATTAAATCATCAGCAACTAAGTCAGCCCCTTCAGCAGGCCCACCAGCTGCCTCCGCAACTTCAGCAGCTGCGTTTTCAGAAGACGCGTCTACGTCAGTGAGTTCAGCAAGCCCAGCAGCTGCATTTTCAGGAGACTCGTCTACGTCAACCCCTTCAGCAGGCCCACCAGTTGCCTCCGCTACATCAGCAGCTGCGTCTTCAGAAAACCCGTCTACGTCAGTGCGTTCAGCAGGCCCACCCAGTAGCGGATTATAATGGGGGCAAAGGGGGCATTTGCCCCCCGGCCCCAGATGCTGACCGACCCCAAGAAACTATGTAAACGCTATAATCTACCGTTGAAATAATTGGTCGACCGTAAAGAAGAAAAAAAAATTCTAGATTCCGCTTCTACAAAACCTAGTTTAGTATCCCATTTATGTGAACAAAGTATACATTTTCTGTAATCACATCTTTGTTTTTGTTTCGTTTTCTGTTGATCGATCCCAGTCAGCTGATCACATCACTCATGTATGATGTATCAGGTAAAGAATTGTGTTTTTCTAGTGACACCGGCCCGAAAATATTCATTGCCCCCGACCCTAACAATGCTTAATCCGGCCCTGGGCCCACCAGCTTCGGGACATGCAATTAATGACATTGGTTTGTGGCCACTGAAAGAAACATTCCCAAACATGGGAATAGCAATGAAAATATACCTGTGTATGTTTGTCACGAACTGTTCTGGTGAACGTTCATTCTCGAAACTCAAACTGATCAAAAATTACCTTCACTCCACAATGGGCCAGAAGCGCCTTTCGTCCCTGACGCTGTTGAGTATAGAGCATGAGGTGTTGCAGTCGGTGAGTTTCGAGAACACAATCACGCAGTTTTCCAAACAAAAAGCCAGGAAGCGTCCTATGTAATATTCATTACAAATCTACACTCTATCTACAGTACAGTAAACTGTACAGTTTATGAAAATAAAAACCCACTCTAATAGACAGAGTTTATTTCCACAACAGTTTCGATGCCCACTGGCATCCTCCTCGGGTGGATACAGAAAAACCACTGAACCAAAACAAGAGGGAAAAACAGTCCAGGGACCGACCGTTAAGAAATTCGCACCTAGGTTAGATCCCATTCTCCCGACACCGGAAGGGCATTTTCATTAAAGGGACCCCTGTACAGTTTAGCTGTTTATTAAGTGCATTACAACTGTGTAGCTGTTTATTAAGTGCATTACAATAACTGTGTAGATGTTTATTAAGTGCATTACAACTGTGTAGCTGTATACACTGTGTGTGTACATAGTTAAGTTAAAGTCTTTAATATCACATTAATAAGCCGAATGGCTCCCGCATGTGTTTTGTGTGTGTTAAAAAAATATAACTGTTATGTGCATTACAAAATATTGTCATTCATTAATACACTAAAATAATACATCCCGAGAAATAGTTTGCCCAAGGCCCCGCACACTGTAAATGCGCCCCTGGTTTGACCTATATACACTGAGTTACATTGTGTACATCCGACCGAATACACACAGCCAACGGCATTATTTATATTGTTTTACACTCATTCGCTGTACTTTATAAACGCAGTAGATGGGTAGCGTGGCCGCCATTGAAATTTTGAACGAAGAAAACGAGGGAGGAGAGAAAATGACGACTGTTTATCACTATTTCCTGGTTTTTATTTATGTTGAAACAAGGAGCAAGACTCGGGGAAAGCGAGTGCGGATTCATCATTATAATTTGATCGTGGAGTGAATTGTTAAAGCAAGTTTAAAATCACAATCACATACTAGAAACGAAAACAACCTGAGACACATCGCGTCCGAGGACTGCTTTTGGGCATTTTTAATGCCTTCGGCTTGAGTGCATTTTGAGTGTTGCCAAATAGTATTTTATATTTCAAACAATTTCATTTTACGTATCTTAATTTCATACAAAACATTATTAAATTTCTTATTAAACATTATTATTTTCTTTATTAAAAAACCAATACACGACACTAGGGTTCGATTCTTGGTGACAGCAGGCGCCGCGCAGCTAACTCAACTGTTCATCCTTCCACACAATAAAAATTGGTTGGTAGATAAATAGGTATCCTGGGTAGCTTAGTAGTTAAGACGCTGGGTTGCTAATTGGGAGAACGAGTCCGGGCAAAGATTAATAATTTCTCACCGCCCGTGGTGGGTCGTGGTTCGGATTCTATGTAGGTCTAAGGTGGAACAGCAAGCTTGACTTTCGTCAGAATGAACAATTCGGGGGAAGCAAAAACCAAGGTTATATATACAGGGTGGGCCGTAAGTTTCCATACATAGGAAAAATAAACATTTTTTTATGGACAACCATTTTTATTTATATAATATGCTCTACATGGTTGCCATTGTTTTGAAAACACATTTCAATACGTGTTCCCCACTGTTGATGAACACGCATTAGCACAGTTGACGTTATGCTTGTAATGGCGTTGGTGATACGTTCCTTTAGATGATTTATGTCTCGTATCTTTTCCTGATACACCATGGCCTTCAAGTGCCCCTAAAGATAGAAATCAAGGGGGGTGAGATCTGGGGATCTGGGAGGCCACTCCACAGGACCACGCCGACCAATCCAAGCATCCGGAAACTGCTGCTGATCCAAATACCGACGCACGTGAAGACCATAATGAGGTGGAGCTCCATCTTGCTGGAAGTAAACTGGGAAGTTACCTTCCTCGTTTAGCAGGGATGGGAAAATCTCTTCTTGCAACATGTTAAGATACCTTTCGGCATTAAGATTTCCACTGACAAAAATTGGTCCAATAATTCTGTCACCCCATATCCCGGCCCACACCATCACTTTACCAGCACCTTGCATCTTCGTCGGACTCAGCCAGTTAGGGTTAGCATTACTCCAATAACGTATGTTTTGCCGATTAACCTCTCCATTGACGTAAAAATTTGCTTCATCAGTAACAAGATCTTACAAACGCATATTCTTAGGGTATCTGAAACATAAAACAAACGTTTAAATTTTCCTATGTATGGAAACTTACGGCCCACCCTGTATATATATATTTGAAACAACACTACTAATTTTGCTAATATAATGTTTGCTGAACATACATATGTACAGTAAATAACAGTTACGAACACATCAAAGTTGATGGGATTGTAAAATTGGGGGTTCATTAATAAATATAAAATAATAGAATCTATAATACTTAATTGGAAAAAATAAAATAGGCAGTTAAAAGTTCACGTAGGACTAAAATAAATTTAGAAAATAGACGTGACTTCTGGTACGAAAACAGCCAGACAAGTTCCAACAGGTTCATACATGTTTGGGGACAAATTATTGTTTAATAGAAAGAGAAGTATAGCAATCACGTGATATAACGCTTTCTTTTTCATCCACTCATGTCATTGAAAATAGTTTAGTTTTTAGATAGTCCTTGATATTTATATTTGAAGGATTTAATTATCTCAGGCCTCAGAGGTCATGGAGATCGTGAATGTGGGTAATACGTACATAATAAAGTACAACTACCGAACTGGCTACAGATACATCACGTGTTACAAACATGCCTGTAGCCAGCTTCACAACAGCATATGCTCGCATCAAACTTTGGGGTGATTGCATTCTCTTGGGCAGAAAGTTCTGTACGCAGACACAGATGGTGTGATATTCACAGAGAGGGAGGGTGAAT
The DNA here is from genome assembly GCA_023014485.1 of Bathynomus jamesi. Classification (NCBI taxonomy): domain Eukaryota; kingdom Metazoa; phylum Arthropoda; class Malacostraca; order Isopoda; family Cirolanidae; genus Bathynomus; species Bathynomus jamesi. Next base: position 358,865 of record JAJOZX010001999.1, read on the forward strand.
ACATGCCGCCTATTGGGGAATTCCTCAGAGAATTGACTGAGATCAAGGATGAGTATGGTGATAGTGCCTACGCCGATTTTTTTGGCCTCAACAGGTCCAAAAACGTATGGGGTACGGGTGAGGGTGGGGGAGGAAGTGAGATATATCGTGAAGGCGAAAGGCATCACGCTTAACCAGGCGAACCGGCGGATCGTTAACTTTGATTCGCTGAAGGAGCTAGTGAGCTTAGAAGATGAGGGTGACCAACCACCCCAACTGACTGTAGGGACCCACAATTTTAGAGCACAGAAATTGGGGTGCGTGAGGAACTTAGGGGGACGAAAGTGTGTCGTAACACATATAGGAAGTGCTACCAAGTGCTTGGCACCTACGATACCGTACCCTTTGGTTACCATGGCCCATGAATGGTTATATATTATATATATGTGTGTGTGTGTGTGTCTAATTACTTGACGATATGTTTATTTATTTATTACTTGTATTTGAATATATGCCATTAAGAGACTAATTATTTATTTGTTGTTATGTTTATTTAAAATAAATTATGTTTCAATTAGCGTTTCATTTTCACCTTCGTGTGTGTGTGTGTGTGTGCGCGCGTGTACAGGAAGAGGCTAAGCACCATCCACTGTATGGCCGATCAAAGGGGCCACGTGACTCCTGCCACTAGCTGGTCGTATCTCTGCCCTGCCTGCTCAGTTGACCTCAACAAGCCCTGGATCTCAGACGTGTATTTTGAAGAATTCTTGCGTACACGGACGGAAAAAGTGATGGCTACCTTTGATATTGCGTGCTCGACATTCATGAAGCGGTATTCCATAAAGTCTATAGATGTGGTGAACACTCAAAGAATCCCGTCCTCCCTCTTTGAGGCTTTTAAGGCCAGATTGAGTCGAGCGAAGCGTGAGGAGCAGGAGGTCCAAATACTCTACGGCTATTCTGGCGAGAACATTCCGGGGTTTCGTGGCTCAAACGATGTAATGGACTACGTCGTAGGGCTAAATTGTGTAAAGGTGCACATACACGCGAAGTGAAAGAAGCATCACGTGCAGAAGAGAAGCAACGAGTATGGGTAGTGAGCCTCGTTGACGAATGGTTGGACAAGCGGTATTATGTCATGTTACATTAGGGCATATCATACTTTTCCGAGTCCGAATTTCACTCTGGCTAATATGTATTTTTATGTAAAATTTAATTCTAAGAGGGGTTTCTTCTCTGCAACTTTTCCAAAAAATCGCGTTATCATGTTCAAAATTGCGGTTTTCTGTTCTATGTTGAAATACCGAATATTCATTTGAACACCTCATATTTTTAACCCTTTGTCATAATTTGTTGCCATTTAGACACATTAACTTTGCTTAAATCTTACACAGGTTTAATACATACATACATAAGAAAAAAAAATCTACTCCATTTGAATCTTTGTAACCATTTGGATGCAGAAGGCGAAGTTCAACATTCTCTCAATAGATGGCTCTGAGCAATTACGCCAGTTATAATTGTGAAGTAGAAGTGAGTGGACGCCATATTTTTCGGTAAGGCCGGTCATCTTTACAAAGACAAGGCTTACTTGGCCATAGATGGCATGAAAATCTGGAGGGCCAAGGAGGAAGTAATGGCCTCATCAGTTGAAGCTCTCACGCAGAGGTCAGAAGAGAAGATCTCTGTGATATTCTTTGATGGCAAGCAGGAGAGGAACACAAAGGTGTTGAAATATGACGAAGTGACAGGGAGATTTCATCCTGGCAAAGTGATCGAGGAGCATTACACTATCACGTGGGAGCCTCAAGGAAAGTACCTTTTCCATTTCACTCCCGAGGAACCTGAGGAAGGTGAAAAGCCTGCTCATAAGATCGCTCAGAGACTGCATGAGTGGCTTCTGGATCACGGAGCTGACGAGAGCCTTGTAATGATTGGAGGAGACTCTACCAACACCAACACGGGGTGGTCTGGAGGCGCCATAGCCCTATTGGAGAAGATGCTGGGTCGCAAGTGCCACTGGATGACCTGTTAGCTCCATGTGAACGAGCTCCCCCTGAGGCACTTAATCATCAAGCTGGACGGCCCTGTAACTCCCCGAGGTGGGGAGGTGTTGAGAAGGCTCGAGGTTCTCGTGAAGTTCTGCCTTAACTTCTACTTCAAAATGTACTACGACATTAAAATAAAGCACCACCTCAAATTTGGTCCTGCACACGTTTTTTCAAGCCTGAGGCTGCTGAGGAACCAGACTACCGAGGTCAGGAACATCATCTCTGCTGCAGTGATGAGAGGAGCTTACCACGCACATCCTGGCTTCATTCCTGTGCAGTGAGGATGAGCATCAGAGAGCTTTTGCTGTGAGCCAAATAGAGAAGATCAGAGAAGGAAGAGACTTTGGTGATACGACAATGAGGCCCCATAAAAATCCCAGTCAATCTGCAAGCCACTTCACCTGAGGATCTCATCAACTGGGAATCAGAGAATATTACGAGTCTATTTTCACCTGCAAGATGACCTTGACTGAGCTCGAGGATCTCAGGAAAACCACTCAAAGCGGACGCTTTCTCTGTTCATACTCAGTCCTGCGAGAGAGCTGTACAGGAAGTCTCAACTGCTTCCCAAGCTGTGTACGGTCACGAGAGGAGAGATGGGTGGGTGAGAGCCAGGACAGACCATCGAGAAATGCTCCCAGTGTTCAGATCGAAGCAGGACATACTTAAGAGCTTTTCAAGTTCGAGAGTGGCTGATGATGAAGAGGCTGAAGCCATCGTTAATGCTCATAAGAGCTGAAAGTCCTCATAAGATCATAATATAAGATCTTATGAGGCCACGCTTTTCAGGGATCCAGGAAGAACAGGCGTGTAAACCTACACGTGGAGGTGGCAAGTCTCCCGCTACTCGATCAGAGTAGAGCTGGTGAGCCGCGCCTATTCTTTGAAGAAAAACTTAAAATTCTTAAGTTTTACGTGAAATCTAAACATTTTTTCAGCACCCAGAGGTGTTGAAACACGCAAGAAAGCAAGGATGAGGTCAAAAAAGCAGCTTTTAGACTAAATCATATGCAGAACAGCTGCGCGCTTTGGTTTGGGTACCCTGAGGCTGCGTTATGCAGCCTTCAAATCAGAAAATCGCGATTTTGACCATGAAAATGAGATTTTTCGGAAAAGTTGCAAATAATAAACCCATCTTAGAATTAATTTTTACATAGGAATACATATTAGCCACTTTGTTTTTCCAAAATTTCAACCTTGAACCCAGAGTATGACATGCCCTAAATTGTTACATCACACCGAGTACGCATACCCTGCGTCTGAGAATATAAATCTTGTTATCATGGACAGTCTAAAATATTTTTAACATTACGTTCATATATATCATGATTAGGTTCGCAGTGAGGTTGTGGCTAAAGGTTTGTGCGAGTTTTTAATAGAGATGAGTATCGCTTGCTAAGCAAAAAGGACAGATACGGGCACATGTTTCAAATAGAGCGCCGGAGTGTTAATGTGAGGAGAAAATGGACGAAGATGTATGGTTCCGGTAAAACGTTAAAGTTGATATTACGTCCTGTATCGGAAAATTCTGACTGCTCGGCATAATGGGATACAAGTACTCATATGATTCATGTCGGAACAACCCCGTCCATGAATCACTAACGCTTGGTATGACGCTCCCCGTGTGACTCATCCCCCCACACCTCCCACCGAGTCAAACCGCGCACCTGCGGCTCATAGTCACCTCAGAGCTTCACCCGGCTGGACGTACACTCCTCACAATAGAAAACGATGGAGCTTCCGTTGAGCAGTATCCTCATGTCGTATACGATGTGTCCGTAACGAAGTCAGTGCATGTGTTCAGGCGTAAAATCGGCGCTGTTAATTATGTACTTGAAACGTATTGTAGACAATCAAACTGTCTGATAAACGGAATGTAATTTAAGTGTTGAAGAGATGAATAGAATCTTCGTGATAGTTGAGAAGTGGGACGAGGATCGTTATAAAATACCTGCAGTTGTATGCGCAAGAGAGCAGATTAGTGATGCACCCTCATATGCCATTATTTGTATGTTGTGTATAAATCGAGACCAGCCATGCATTGATATACGGTTAATGTGGGAGAATGCAGCTGACAATAACGTCCTTGTCCCCACGCGAAATCGTCGGTTTCCGAAAGCTGAAGCCTATATTAGACGCGCGTGTTGCCGATGTGCTTTGTTTTGACACGGTTCTTGAATATGCATACACAGCTCTGCTCGATGGCTTTACCGAGTGTAGGACTGAACGAGGCGAGAATGGATTGGAACTGGATGCGTATTTAAAAGGTATAGATTCTTCGAAATATCTTGAACTTTGGTACAAAAGACTTAAGCGGTACAGGGCTGAGCTCACCTACACTGCTCACCCTGAAGAGCTATTTCTTTATATAATGGGCAGCTGTCGGCACGATTTAGAAGATTGCTTTAATTGTTGATATGCGTTGTAAAGAAGAGTTCACGGTTGAAAAGCTCGGATTGGAAAGAATAAACCCTCGTTTGGAAAGGTGTTTATAAACTTGAATTTAATAATAATGTTGTGGCAAACGATGCCCTCTTTGTGCGTGCTTTTGAATGTAATCTATCCAACTTGCCAACCAATTCTAAGTGGGTCCAAAAATAATGTTAAACGAACTGAAAGCCTTTTACATTGAGTATAGGCACCCGCGTACTTTGAGTGATGAAATAATGTTAAATCGTATTTACTGCATAGTGCAAAGCAACGAGCATCTAACTGTAGACTCGACCACATGCGAGTTTAGTATTTTAATTAAGCACAGTAGACCATAAAATGCGTATATTTTGATATATATATATATATATATTACCCATGTTGTGTTTGGGTTTCTTCTGCACTATTATTTTATTATATATAAATGTATTGCTCATATATATATTAAACGTGTATATAGATCCTCCTGTACTATTATTATTTTTTATGCTTATATATGAGTGTAGATGCGTGTACATATATTAAACGTGTATATAGATTTCTACTGTATCATTATTATTTGATTGTGTATATATATATATATATATATATATATATATATATATATATATATATATATATATATATATATATATATATTCCTCGCTTAAAGTACGTATTTTTGGTGTATATAGATTTCTTCTATTATTATTTTTGATTGTATATTACCTCCTGTATATTTCGAATAAGTGTATATTAAATAATTGATTCCGTTAAATAACTCGATTAAATAAATAGAACGACGCAGTTGTGTTTTATTATTCAAAGTATATATTATTTAATTATTCTACGCCAAAATTAACGGCACTACAAAAGTTATATATATTTGCATTGACTTCTAAGCCGACTGGGTTTGTCAATACGGAGAACATCTCCTCTCCATTAAATATATAAAAATTAAATAAATAGCGCAATCAGGCGACTATTCTTATGGATTGCTTCGGGCAAATATATATATATATATATATATATATATATATAATATATATATAATATATATAATGTGTGTGTGTGTGTGTGTTTCTACCTCGTGGTGTACGGACGTTTTGTTTTCGCTCTGTGTAATATCGAAATACTGTAACTAGTGTTTATAAGTTCAGCGGTAAATGCTATCTTATACCAGTGTGTGTGTGTGTGTGTGTGTGTGTGTATGTGTTAAACATCAGTGAATTTGCGGTAATAATTTATCAAGTGAAAGCCGGTGGCATAGTGTACAAAGAAAAACTGCATCAATTGAAACAATTTGAAAATAATTCGAACGGAAAATCAGCCCCTGAGAGTTTTAAATTAGGCCTATACAGGGAAAAGTTAGAAAAATTCGAGAGATCCATAAAACGGGAAGGTCAAGTTTTCGAGACGAAATTTGAGAAGTGAGAAGAGGCAAACTAAAGGAAAGAATAAGGGAATAAAGAAAGAATAAAGAAAGCAGAAAGGAAAAAAATAAAGGAAAGAATGGCAAAAAATACAAAGTGTGTAAACTGCGGTAAACTCAGAAAGCTGAATAGAGCTGGATTATGTTTAATGGACGGCGCTGCGCATCAGCTTTGCGATTGCAAAAATGAAGCGGACCAGGCCACGGGCTTAAAATGCATTCTGTGCAATGCCTTTAAACACTACGAATGCATGAACTTAAATAGAAAAGACAAGAAAATGATAAATAAAATAAATAACAAAATCATAGGTATTTACGGCTTCCTGTGCATCACATGCATGGAAAAAATACGAATATGGTACAAAGAGCAATGAAAATGGGCAATACATGTTTACCGAGAGATGACGAGGGAACACTAGGAAACGCTGACACAAACAAACACGGGGCTCAGGGAAACACAATATAGGAAAGCACGCTACAACAGGAACGCGAGGTGCAGGACAACACAATACAGGAAAGCACGCTACGCTACAGGGAGATGCAAAAGTAGCCTCATGGAATGAAACATCCCCTGACAAAGAGAGAGATAATAGAACATGAAAGAGAAAAAGAGGGATACCAGGAATACAAAGGAGAAAGAGGAAGATACCAAGAACACTAATGAAAACTCGTCGAAGACAAAAAAAACACTGAGTAGGGAAGAAGTGGTGGCGGGACAGAAAAAAGCAATTGAATCACATAGGGCTCGTAAGGAGATTAAACGACAGGCCATATGTGAATACTATAAAAAAGGGTCGTGCATACATGGAGCAAACTGCAGGTACAGTCACCCCAGAAAATGCTTCGATATGATGAAGAATGGAAGATGCAGATACAGACAAAACTGCCACTTTTCCACCCTCCTATGTGCAGACAGTCACTGACAGAAAATGCCTAAATATAGAGTGCCCTTATTTTCACATAAAGGGTACCCAAAGAAGAGAACGGAGAACAGACCCTATCCGTATTAGAAGTAACAACAGGAGCAAGGAAACAAATTTTTTAGAGGAAATGAGAACGATAAAAGCACAGCTTGCCCTGCTAACAAGAAAGGAAAGGACTCCGCAGGTATATTCCCCACACCATTACATAATATCACCCCTCTATCCAACACCACCCACCGATAATACAACCACAGTGGTATCAAGTGCCGCAACCCCAATTCTCCCAAATACAGCGCCCAAACCAATAACACCAAACAGGAACCGACATCGACCTGGAAACAACCACTATATAGGAAAACTGAACACGAAAATTAGAAACCCAATAAATGTTTTATACACAAATATTCAAGGCCTCTACACGGACCATGCAGGCTGCAAATTACAATACTTACATAATTTAGCTCCCGAATCCAGCATAGATATTATATGCCTAACGGAAACACACTTGCATAAATGCAAAAAAGGACTGTATCGAGGGTACTGAATTAACATTGCCGGACTACAACATACACATAGCAGATAGAGTGGCTAGATGAAGGGGAGGGTGTTGCATCTACGTGAAAAACACATACACATGTAAAGTGAAGGTAAACGAATCAAACAGGACAGTTGAAGTTATTATATTAGAAGTAAAAGAACTGAATCTAACCATTATGAACATCTACAGACCACCAAACACCACAAAAAGTGAATTCCAATTTGCTACAAACAGAAAACATTAAAATTACTTGAAACTCCAGCAACAAATACTCAAATTTTCGGAGATTTTAATTTCCCATTCATTATATGGAAGAAAAATGACGAAGTTATATAATATGTCGAGAAGTTTCATGGCAACATTACTAAAGATGATAGAACCCAAGCAACAATACTATTAGATATTATGGAACATTACACCCTTACTCAGGAAATCTGTGAAGTCACGAGAAAAGAGAACGTTTTGGATTTAATCTTGACAAATAACAACGAGATAATAATAAAAAAGTAACGCACACAAAGTTCTCCGACCATAACCTCATCGATATACCAATGAAGTTAGCACCCAGTGGTCCGAAAACGCATCCTAGAAAGGCGGATGGAATATTTGAAGGCTTAAACATAAATTCAAAGAAAGTAAATTAGGAAAACGTAAATAAGGACTTAAAGGAGGTAAATTGGGGATTGCTACGTCACGAGAAGACTCCACAAGAAATACTATGTATAATAGAGACTGAAACCAAACCTATAATACTGAAATATATTCCACAGAGACAGGAAAAAACGTAGCAAACTCGAGAGGAAAATCAGGACACTATTCAGGCAACGAAGACAAACAGTAAAACATCTCCACGGATGCAGAACTGATGCAAAGAGACTCAAACTAGAGAGGAAACTTGGCGAAATAGAAATGGACCTAAAGCAAATATTCATACATAAGACAAACGAGGAGGAAAACAAGGTAGCAGAAAACAAAAAATAACCCAAAATACTTCTACGCGTTTGCGAAAAGGAAAATGCAGTGTAAGGAGAGTATTGGTCCGTTGATAGACGGGGAGGCCGAATACACAAATGACCCGAAAGAAATCGGCGAACTGCTTAGGGCACAATTTAACTCTGTGTTTAGCACCCCTAAGTCCGAGATGGAAGTGGAAAACCGAGACGAGCTTTTCGACATAGATACAAATCAACCAAGAACAAATTCCGGACAAGTGCCCCCCAAAATTCTAGCTCTCCACCAACCCCCTAGAATAACTGCCGATGTCAAACTAAAAATGAAATAATTGTAAAAATAAGATACTTTTAAAACTAGATGCAATAATAAATTATAATATACAGAATCAAATTCGTTACATTTATTACATTTACAATATTCATACTACAAAGTCAGTACTGCCCCCCCCCCCTGGGAAGCACGATAATTTTCTTGTCCCTCCAAATTTATAAGTCTAGCTCCGCACCTGAAATTAAAAATTGAGAAACAACGTCTGAAAGTGCCGCAGCGCGCGGCTTTGAATAATTTTTCCCTATTATACTGTAAGTTCTGTGCCATATTTACTTATGTGAATATGTCATTAGATTTGAGGCAGTCATAAAGAAATTCAAGAAATGAAGAAACTTCTATCTTAAAACACTCGAGTGCCTTATTAAATTGAACATCTTACAATATCATAAGCGCAAAACCCGCGAAAGTGTCCCGTGATTTCAAAATTAAATCAATAAGGATTAAGTTATCAAACCTTTGGTTACATATCAAAACTAATTTTAGGCATGTCATTTAAAATATAATGATTTGAACGACTTAAAAGCTCTTTTCCCTTATTATTTCTAGTCTCCAAACTTAAACTGATTAGAGAATTATCTTGTACCGAGAAAAATATCTTAGGTATGTATCCTTACTTCTGTATATTGCCCGTTTCTTAAAAAGTATCTTGCATCTTTGATACGCAATAAGCTACTATCTTGTATTGTCTATCTAAGATACTTTTTGGATCACCTGAAAATATCACGAAAATATCACGACCTAACCTAACCAATCGTTAGGTCAACTGTACGCCCTTGACGATTGGTTAGGTTAGGTCGTATATTTTCGGTAGTTAGCCTTATAAAGCTAACTAAAGAAGGTTGGGGGCCCTGATCTTCAGGTGATCCTACTTTTTTAATTCTCTCTTCAACGCAGCCTCAGTGGTTCAGTCGGGACATCGCTTGGCTATCCGAAATAGGAGAGCGAACGCCAATCGTTCCGATGAGAACATTGAGGCGTATGTCCGCCTGTGCAGGGAAGTCAAGGCGAAAGTTAGGCTAGCCAAACGTAACGAAGAACTACGGGTGACAAGCTTCTGCAAGGGGAACCCTAAGGAGTTCTTCAGTTATGTTAATAGTAGAAAGCCCAATAGAAGCATGATAGGACCATTAAAGGACCCCAGCGGCGCGCTGCGGACATCGCTAATGAGCTGAATGAGTACTTTGCGGGAGTATTCACCAGAGAGGACTCCCGCGTCATCCCCGAGCCAGGCGTCAGGCACGAAGGTGCTGGCCTGGATAGTGTTCGGTTTACTGCGACAGTCGTTGCCGATAGAATAGACAAACAGAGCGCGTTTAAGGCTCCTGGGCTAGACCAGTTCCTCCCCAGAGTCTTGCGGGAAGTGCGCGACCAGGTGGCTCCCCACCTGGCTACAGTCTTCACCAAATCGTTGGAGACGGGCCAGGTGCCTGGTGACTGGAGGGAAGCCAACGTGACCCCTATCTTTAAGAAAGGGGATCACGAAAGTACAGGGAACTATCGTCCCATTAGTCTCACTTCGGTTGTAGGTAAATTATTAGAGGGGATAATAGCGGATAGGATCGTTGACCATTTTGATTCCTACAACCTGCTTGGGGATTCCTAACATGGGTTTAGGCGGCATAGGTCGTGTCCCACCAACTTGCTCGAGTTTTTCCACGTCATGTGGAGTGAGTACGATAAGAGTAGGGCGATTGATATACTTTATCTCGACTTTGAGAAAGCCTTTGATAAGGTACCTCACCGCGGCTAATGGCCGAAGTCCGCGCGCTGGGTATCGGTGGGGAAGTAGGTAGGTGGATTGGAAACTGGCTAAAGAATAGGCGGCAAAGGGTTGTAATTAAAGGGGCTAGCTCGGGTTGGGCCTCGGTCACTAGCGGGAATCCTCAGGGTTCCGTTTTGGGGCTACTGATGTTTATCATTTACATAAATGATATCGACGCTGGCATCGTCAGTAGGATCGCCAAATTCGCTAATGACACCAAGCTTGGGGCCAATGTTGGGACGCCCGAAGCGATCGAGCAACTGCGTGCGGACCTAGGTAGGATAGGAGAGTGGTCCGAAAAATGGCAAATGCCGTTTAACTTGGGTAAATGCAAGGTGATGCACATTGGCTACGCCAATCCCAAGTCGCACTACTCCATGTTGGGGAGTAATATCGAGGCCACTGATTTGGAAAAGGACTTGGGTGTGCTAATTAGCAGCGACCTTGAGTTTACCACAGTGCGTAGAGGTGGAAAAGAAAGCCCAGAAGCTGTTGGGTTATATGAAGAGGCAATTTCGATTTCGGAATAAGGAGATTGTGCTCTCTCTGTACAATTCCCTGGTTCGATCGCACCTGGAGTATGCTGTGAGTTCTGGTCGCCCACCCTCAGGAAAGATATTGACAGGCTGGAGCGATTCCATGCGAGGGACACAAAGTTAATCCCTTTCGTTATGCATATGGGCTACAATCGACGCTTACGCGCCCTGAATTTGTTTTCACTGGAAACTCGGAGGCTGCACGGTCAACTCATCGAGGTTTTCAAGCTTTACACGGGTTCAACGATGTCGATTTTAGAAGCATGTTTAGTTTAAATGATAACTCGCAACAATGGTTGGAAGTTGGATTTGAAACGGTTTAGCACTAGTGTGTGTGAGAATTACTTTACCTTTAAGATCTGTGACACATAGAACAGGCTGCCTTCAGAAGTTGTGAGCAGTTCCTATGTGGATTAGTTCAAGAAAAGGTTAGAGCGAATCTTGCACACTATTTGAGGGTGTAGGAATTTTTCTCTGGCACTCGTTGCCATTGATACCTTCCGTATGGGCCGCAAGGCCTTTTGATGTACTTCTTTTCCTTGTAACTCTCTCATATATATATATATATATATATATATATATATATATATATATATATTAGTGAAGGGAGTATACGATGTAAATCTTAGTCTAATAAAAAAAAAAGAGTAGAACCAGTCTGATAAGAAGCCTTTATTTTAGCAAAACTTTCAGTATTTTCTAACACCATCTTTGGTTCTATAGAGTAAGGAAGAGAAATATCCTTACAAATTAAGAATACTGAGTAAAGTTTAAACCGTTATCATTTAAATTAAAACAAAAAAGAAGATAGGGCCTATATTGATACTATGTTTTATCTTAAAAAAAATTTAAATTGGAAGTGGATAGGCAATATTTAAAATATAAAACAGGGCTAAGACTAAGTTAAAATAGAAATGAGAATAATGAATTCGTATTGTTTTAAATAATAATAATTTTCTTTTCTTTGCTACATATATAAGGCATACAAAAGGTATACAGAGAGCGACATATAATAACACACATGTATATATACACACATATGATTGTGTGATAGTTAATGCATTCCTAAGCATATGTAGCGTAGTAGAATAGACAATATAAAACAATAGCAACAGCAACAGCAACAGCAACAACAACTAAGGATATGCGATTTGGAACTTTTCATTTCGATTCGATTTTCGATTCGATTCCGACACTTAAGGTGGGTGTACACGGCGCTATTTCTCGTGCTATTCATGGAATGGTATATCGTATGAAACTCGTACAGGAGCGTCATTATAGACGTAGCATGCGAGAATGCACACACACGGTTCGATTTTTAGTCAAGAAGATGGACTCGGTGAGAGAGGCTTGTGGAGTTATTTGCGGGATGATAGCACATGATTTAATAACGAAAATGAAAAAGAAGAAAAGGCGACCCTGGGTGCGTCAGTGGATACAAAGACGTCAAGCTTTGGGTGTTTCTAACACATTGATAAATGAATTGCGTACGGAAGATCCTAAATCATTTACCAATTTCTTTCGGCTGTCTGAACAGCAATTGATATTGATAAATTTGATATACAAAATCAATGGACAAATATGCGTGAACCCCTACCAACAAAAATGAAACTGGAAATTATGCTTAGATTTTTATGTACTGGTGACTCATATCTACCATATCTATTCCGTGTTCCACAGACAACAATTGGCAAGTTTGTTCCAGAAGTATGTGCAGCTGTATACAACGCACTAAAGGAATTCATACCGGTAAGTGATAATTCCTTATGCACGTAGGTTGAATTATATATTTTTTTAAATTCCCTCTTTCACTCTTATATATAAATGTGATAAATATTCAGTAATAATTACAGACAGTGTATTTTTTAATTATACAATTTACCAAATATTTTAGGATAATGATAGCCAGTAGCTTATATTATATTTAGTTGGGTAATCAAGTATTCTGTATTTGTTTATGAACAAGTTTTCCACAATGCTGTGACTGTTTAGAGATTTAGCAAAAAATTTGCCATCTAGTTTCCGTCGTTTTCATCAGAGTTTTGAGGTGCATTTGGCGAAGAAGTGATAAGTAGTGGTTTAGAAGAGCAGGATGGAATATAAATGCTGATATCTCTCGTAATTTTTCAATCGCTGTGAATATATACCCATCATTGCTTCCTTATTTTCTTCTTCTCTTCTCCGGCTTCATTTGTGGCTGACGACGCTCATCCAAATTCCCATTGTATCCATCAACAGTTTCATTGTTGTCTGTCATTTGTGAATTTAAATCGGAGACTGAGGGCTCATCCACGTTAAAATCCTCACCAACAGTGACCTCTTCACCAGGATGTTCTTGCTCCTGAAAGCATTGAGAGATTAATTGCGCTATGTCTTATCCAACATATATTCAGTAACATTAATAAATCATTATCATTTATTATATCAATCATTATCATTATCATTTTAATCATTATCATTTATTATATCAATCATTAGATATAAGAGATAATAAAAATATTACTGTTAATAGATGTTTTTAACAAATAAGTAAACTATTATTCATTCTTTTTAGGTACCATCAAGACTGGAACAGTGGCAAAGTATTCAGAAAGGATTTAATGACCGCTGGAATTTTCCCAATGTATGCGGAGCTATGGATGGAAAGCATATACAGCTACAGGCACCCTTTAACAGTGGATCAGATTATTTTAATTATAAAGGTTGGCACAGCATTGTACTTTTTGCAGTGGTTGATCATAACTACAAATTTATCTACATAGATGTTGGGGGGGGCCAAAGGCCGTTTCTCGGATGGAGGTATTTTTCGTAATTCAAAATTGCACAAGGCATTACATGACAATGCACTACATATTCCAGATAACGGAATTTTTGTGGCAAACGACGCATTACCTCTAACTTCACATATAATGAAGCCATACAAAAAAAGAACCCTAACTTTAGATGAAAATATTTTCAACTATCGACTCTCCAGAGCTAGGCGTATCTCTGAAAACGCATTTGGAATTGTGGCCAATCGTTTCCGAATTTACAGAAAAAGCATCCCTTTAAAACCTGATACGGTGATTAAAATAGTTTTTGCTACGTGTGCTTTGCACAACTGGTTAAGATCCTCGACTGCTACAAACTACTGGAACACTGGACTGGCTGACCACGAAGACACAGCTAACGGAGCCATAATTCCAGGTCGGTGGCGCAGTGATTCACCTAGCGAAGGCTTAGTCCCTTTCACATCAACAAAGTACGATAATAATCCGACAAGGAATGCAACGCAGATTTGGGACCAATATCGTGCATATTTCGTAGGGCAAGGTCCGTACCCTGGCAGGAACGAATGATTTCGTGCCAAAAATAGGTTTTACATGTTAATGACAAGACTAGGAAAATATGATTTTTTTTACGGAATGATGATTGCTGTATTTACTTAAATAGACTGTTTTGCTTTTTGTTACTGTACATCTATCACTGCATTTTGCAATAAATGAAATAATTCTTTCTTCTATTGTAATATGCATATATGAGTATGTAATTAACAAACAAAATTGTTTTTTGGGGGGGGGGGGTTTCAAATATAAATTACCATCTACACAATGTATCCTTACCTCTAAATTTGAACGTGTTTTTTGATGCATATATTTCCTCAAAAACCCATTGACTTGACGGAACCATATTAGTGTAGATTTATAGACACTTTCGGCGCTGGCACCACTACGTTTTGAGTCACTAATTTTCTTCATCTCTTAACAGTATTGCGAACGTATATTTTTTATTTTGTTCTTACATCCGGCAATATCAAACGTGGCTGTGTTCATCTCCTCAACAATAGCCTGCAAGGGACTATTGCGACACATTTTATTTTTGTAAGAAGGATCATCAGACATCCATAGACACTCGTGTTCAGAGCTGGGCACTTGCGGCATATTTTGCGGTACTGCGGTACTACCAAACTACCAAACCGGGACCGCATAACGCAGTACCGCAAAGGATCGCTGAAAGTACCGCAGTACCGCTACCGCATTCAAATTTCCGCGTACCGGTTTGGTACCGGTTTGGTAGTTTGGTAGTACCGCAGTACCGCAAAATATGCCGCAAGTGCCCAGCTCTGCCCGGGTCGTGTTCTTCATGTAAATTAATAAATTTACTTAGCTGCTCGTCGTTAAATCTCATTGTCATTGCTAATGCACAATCTACAGTTATATTTTCTAATAGATTTTTCAACACTGATGACGCACGCGTGTCGCCGACCAAATATGAACTCGTACTGAGTCGAAACTCGTTCCAGTAATAATAAACATGCACGAACTTATTCGATTCGATCTGCGAGTTGAATCTCGAATGCTAGAAGTAAGCACACGGTGCTTATTGTCGTACGAGATCTCGTCATAATCACATCTCGAACGAGAAATAGCGCCAAGTACACCCATCTTTAATTTCAATTCTCGATTCTTTTCGTTTCATCACTAAAACCCCTCAAACTTTTTATGAACCTTCAAAAAGACTGAGTTTCACTCCTCTCGAACTAGGATAGACAGAAAATGGGCCCAGATTGGTAATAAACTATTGTTTAATGAAAGTGTGACATATTTAATTCACAACATATAAGAAAGAACAAAATAAATATTTATTTAATGAAAGCATAACACATTTAATCACATAATATGAGAAAGAACAAAAAAACTATTTATTTAATGAAAGTACTTTGAAAGTTCTGTATTTTATTTCCATTTATTGTGATAACTGTGTACAATTTATGTTGTAACTTAAAGTTCAGGCTTTACCTTCTCTACTATGTTCCAAATTCTAATATCCACCATACTTGCTGGACAGTTTAAATTAAGTCGGAACAGGCCGAATCGAAATTCTCGATTCACTGCGAGCTGATTCGAGTCGGGTTTCGATTCTTTTGCGGAATCGACCCGAATCGAGTTTTTCGATTCCCCGCACACCCTTAACAACAACAATAATAATATTACAGTTTATTGTTGTTTTTATACGAGTTGATGGTGCATATCAGTTGCTGCAGGAAGTGTACACACGCACATACATACATACATGCCTTACACGCACATACATACCTTAGATGCCTTGACCTTGCTCATATTTGGTTTTATTTTTGTTTTGCTATATAGAAATATGGAAATAAACAAGAGTACAGTGCTTAATTTTGTTACTGAAATAAGACAGGGGATACGGAGTTATGGCTTGTATGAGTTGATGAATTTGTCTTTCAGTTTCTTTTGGAAGATTTTTAGATTGTTTTATCTCTTGATCAAATGAATTCCAAAGGTTTAGACCAGTTGAGGATAAGAATCTAGTCGCACAATCTAGAGTTTAATTTGGTTTTCCGGTGTCTTGTGTTAAAGCGGTGTTGTTATTGGGAAGCTAATATTTTTGTTTTGGATGATTTCTGGAGCAGTATTATGGACGATTTTGTACATATATGAGACAATGTTTAGTTTGTAGATTTCTCCTAGTTTAAGAATTTTAACTCGTGGAACATTTCATCTGTACTTTCATTATACGTGTTTGATTTATAAATTTTCCTAACATCTTTTTCGCATAACTACTAATGGCTGTAGCGAAAATTGATGTGTGTTTCCGTAAGCGCTAATTCAGTATTGTAGGTGTGGGTATACCATGGTGAAGTATATGAAGAACCTGTTTTGGGAGTGCTGCACCAGCTTCCATAATTATGAATGAAACCTTGGCTAAATTTTGCACAGATCTTCAGTGTGCTCTTTGAATGAGAGGTTTGAATCAATGGTAATTCCCAGGAGTTTGGCCGATTGCACTCGCTGAAGAGGAATTGAATTTATGTGTAGGTTTAAAAGGGCCAACGATTTCTTTTTTGTGGTGACTACATAAGCTGTTTTTTTAATATTTAAGGATAGTTTGTTGGCATTTAGTCATACATAAACACTTTGGAGTTCATTGTTGGTGGTCGTTTGGAGTGGTAACGAGTCTTTATGTGAGGTTATGAATGAAGTATCATCTGCATGCTGGTAGCAGGAAAAGTTATTTAGTAACCTGTGGAAGTCGTTTATATAAAGGAGAAACAGGATAGGTGCCAGAATGCTCCCTTGGGGTACCCCGTGGGAGATGCGTCTTGTCTGTGAGGTAAAGAGTCCTGTGCTATAAATTGTGTCCTGTTAGCCAAGTATGAGTTGAACCATCTTTAAGGGTAGTCCCCTGAAGCCGTAGTGTTTGAGTTTTTTTTAAGAGTCTGTCACAGAGATGTCCTAGATCAAGTAGGATAACTATTGAATTTGTTTTGTCATTGAGATTGTTGTAAAGTTCCTCTAATATTGGGGTATCACGTCACTTGTCGTGTGTTTATTTAGAAAGCCAAACTATTGTTTGTGTATTATTTTGTATTTGATTATATATTACTGTCTCGTATAACTTTCCTGTTGGCAAAAATCCAGAGGGCAAATCAATTGCATGCAAAAAGATGGGTTAGACCCTCCAAAGGGGGGAAGAGGGAGTTATGCATGAAGGGGGAGGGAGTGGGTAACCTAACCTAACAAGGGAGGAGAGTGGGGGTTAAACATGAAGAAGGCCGGGGCTAGACCCTTCAAAAAAGGGGGAGTGGGTAACCTGA
Organism: Bathynomus jamesi; assembly: GCA_023014485.1. NCBI lineage: Eukaryota > Metazoa > Arthropoda > Malacostraca > Isopoda > Cirolanidae > Bathynomus > Bathynomus jamesi. The sequence continues at coordinate 376,380 of JAJOZX010001999.1, forward strand.
CAAGGTAATAAAACAGAGGGGGGAGGAGGAGGAGGGAGGGAAGGAGATGTTCTCGCTGCGGCGTCTCAAAGCATTTTGAGTTCTTCACTAGCCACCCTGGGCGGCTTTAGCATCACAGCCAGTTGGCTTAGAAGGCAGCCATGACACAGCCAATCGTACGGCGTAAACGGCTCACAGGTAGTTTCTTTAGAGCAGTGGTGCACAAACTTTTTTGATGTGAGGGCCAAACCAACCATCTGTTTTATATGTAGGGGCCAGATATATAGATATTCTATTGTTTATAAATATGCATTTTTATAACCAGGGGTAATATTTCAGATTTTTCTTTGGGTAGCTACCCTTTTCATGTGAAAAATGTGAATTGAAAAGACCCGTGGGGGCCACATTTGGCCCGCGGGCCAGGGTTTCTGCATCAGTGCTTTAGAGGGACAGCCAGAAAATACAGCCAGTCGTATATGGCTTAAATACAATCATCTAATGACATCCTCAGTGTTCCTGAGAATGTCATTAGACGAAAGCGCTTGAGCACCATTCTTTTTGAGAGGAATAGCCCATAACTTGCAATTTTAGTGTGTGATATATGTCAGTGAGTTTTTAAATACTGGGTATGACTGATCCACAATTTTTTATCAGTGTTTTACTAATTACAGATTTGTATTGTTAAAAAATTGGGTGCTTTCCTGTTAACAGGAATACCCAACCGCCCGCCACCAAACTGTTTGTTATGTGTTTTTGCTCTGGTCATTTTCGTTTAAACTAACGAAAATATCACAACTTAACCTAACCAATCATCAAGGGCGTACAGTTGACCTAACCGGGCATTCAATTGACCTAACCTGGCATTGAATTAACATAACAGGTTAATATAATGAAAATGCCCGGTTAGGTCAACTGTACGCCTTTGATGATTGGTTAGGTTAAGTTGTGATATTTTCGTTAGTTTAAACGAAAATGACGAGAGTAAAAATACATCATAAACAGTTTGGTAGTCCCGATAATACCTAAGTACCGAATTTATTAATCATTTAAATGAAATTAGTTAATATGTAAGCGATAATCAGTTAGTAGGGGGCCAAAATGTCTTTGTCATGTAAAATCGCAGAAAAAACGTCGCTGCTTTCGGTATGTTGTCGCCACATGAATTCCGCAAGATACGAGTCCAGATGATGGCCGGCGGTTGGGTATTCCCGTTAACAGGAAAGCACCAAAAATTGTGTGTGTGATTTGTGCATTTCGTGTTTATAATTATTATTATGCATAACAAATAAAACATGAAAATAAAGCATTAACTTTATTTTTATTTTCCCCTCTCTATTCCAATTGTCCTAGAACCGTAGTTATTGATAAAGGATTTTAAAAATCTGTGTATAATAAAAAATTTTACATTGGATTTCATTGCTGCACAAAAAAAATCTCGGATCTTTTCCGTTTGACTGCCGCCATTGAAACATAATTAAACTTTTTGTATTCTTTATAAGGCTAACTAACAAAAATATCACGACCTAACCTAACCAATCGTCAAGGTCGTACAGTTGACCTAACGATTGGTTAGGTTAGGTCGTGATATTTTCGTTAGTTAGCCTTATAAGGCTAAGTAAAGAAGGCTGGGGGCACTCACCTCTTATGTTTCAATGGCGGCAGTCAAACGGAAAAGATCCAAAATCTCTAATTTACAGTATGCTATTTGATAAGTTGAAATAATTACATCTCCAGGTTTCAATTCTCAGAAAATAGCTAATGTATTGCTTTTTAAGAGGCTTTACTCGGTTTTCCATTGTCCCCTGTACAGTGATAAACTTCTGTATTAAATACTTTCCTCAGCTTTCTCTTCATGCTGTATCATGTGTGACCGGTAAATATGATATTACGGTCTCCACCAAATTTTGATGCCAAAATACATTTTCCTAGTAGTGTATGATGTGCTTTGTTCAAATCTGGCCTTCGTTTTATGTGGAAATGAACCAATCAAAAGTTATGAGACTTCAAAGTTTTAACATATTTTGGTTCATTTCTCCATAAAATGAAGGCCAGATTTTAACATTGCACATCAAATACTACTAGAAAAATGCATTCCAGTGTCCAAATTGCTAGAGAACCTACCTAACCTAACCTACGCAAGTTAAGAGATGGAGATATCCGAGCCTCACCTAACCATGTATCTCTAAATTGAGATATCGAAAATGCACATCGTCGCCGGCGTTTATTTTTCTTATCAGTTACTCGTTTCTGGCATCGAAATCTCCACCTTGATTCATCGTAGGAACACTTAGATCCACACTCTCTGCATTTAAAATACGACTGTAACACACCATGTTTAACAAAAATTTTTACAGCAGAATTATCACTATTGTTAATTTCCATAATAACATCTTCGAAATACATCTCACATCCTTCACACGCCATATTGGAAAATCAACTAATGAAGAAAACGGAAAACACTATACCTCATTTTTTGTTTTTTGCCACCCAAATAGATATACTTATGATGACGTCATTCAAAAAATGGAGTTACGAAAATAATTTCTTTAAAAGCCTATAACATTATAAATACGCAATTGCACAAATAATAACATATACCATTAGACTCCTAAAATTATGCTGAAACGTTTGATAATAGCCAGTATTGTCAACTTGGTGGAGGCCGTAATATCCATATTTACCGTGACTTCTTTATAGAGTAACCTTTCAACTCATTTACCTCATCTGAGGCAAACTATTTATTTTGTTATAAAATATCGTAAGCTCACATCTGCAACAGGAAGGGCCTATTCAAAAGGGACTAACCGTGCTACTGACAATGTATCACAGTGTAGACCTATGCATCAATACTGAATTCCACAAAGAGGTTAAAAATAAAAATGCTTGTATACACTATGCTATATGATTTTGGTAGAAATAGCGCATGAAGATTATCTGAAATCAGTTTTCTATCCAGCTTCCATTTAAATCAATAGTTACATTGCTAATTTAAAGCAAAATAAATATAAAAAAGTCCAAACATAGAATTTCATAATTCATCACTTAATGAAGATTCAATACAGCCAAATGTAATAGCTTAAAAACTAAGAGAATATTAATCCGTTAACTGCGCGAGCCTCCAGTTACGAGTCGAGCCAAAAACACAGGCTACACAAAGAGATATCGCAGTTTAAAGTTTAAACCCGTGTATATACGGGGCTGCGCAGAAATGGTCAGAAGCGAGAGCACGTGATATTACGGGTTAATTTTTCCAAAGTAAAAAACAATTTTACCAGCTTTTATAAGAAAGGGTAATACCACAGTACTACATAGCATCCATCTTAGCATCTATAGTGCCAAACAAAGGTTCAATATACTTAAGACCTACCAAACTGTTTATGATGTATTTTTGCTCTCGTCATTTTCGTTTAAACTAACGAAAATATCACAACTTAACCTAACCAATTATCAAAGGCGTACAGTTGACCTAACTGGGCATTCAGTTGACCTAACCGGGCATTTTCCGTTATATTAACCTGTTAGTTAATTCAATGCCCGGTTAGGTCAACTGTACGCCTCTGATAATTGGTTAGGTTAAGTTGTGATATTTTCGTTAGTTTAAACGAAAATGACGAGAGCAAAAATACATAAACAGTTTGGTGGCGGGCGGTTGGGTATTCCCGTTAACAGGAAAGCACCGAGATATGCATTATTTACACAATTTATGAGTTCTTTTTCATAAATGAAAACAACCATTATTTCTTAAAACAGGCTAAGGGGATGGTATTTAACACACAAAATATCAATCCAAGTTACACGCTAATAACAGTACGTACTCATTTTGTAATGTAAAGTCATTTGAGCCCTCCAGTTGGTGTTAAATCTATGATTTTGTAGCTGACAGATTCTTTTAACAATTTATTTGCATTGTTCCCTACCTTGGGTAGCATAAGTTACAAAATTTTATTGTCCCCTATTAACCATTTATAATTCTTTAAAACCATAGTTTATGAAATAATAGAATTACGAATCCATTATGTATATTATTTATATTCAAGATTGCATAAATAAAAAATAGTTTTAAACCTAGGTTTTCCAGCCCTGTAGCAAAGTATTAACTCAATTGGGCATGGAGTAACATTTGACTGTCATGTGTAAGAATATAGTGGAGTGATTATTTCAATGCCACAGAAGCAGTGAAGTTGTCTTTCTTAGGTAATAAGTGAACATGAGAGCTCGGTAATATTCACAGATAACCCATGAAAGATATATTACAAGGACAAGAAGTACCTCAAAAGGCCTTGCGGCCCATACCGAGGAGGTACCAATGGCAAAGGGTGCCAGGGGAAATTTTCTACACACTCAAATAGTGTGCAAGATTTGGTCTAACCTTTTCTTGAAATGATCCACAGAGGAACTGTTCACAACTTCTGAAGGTAAACTGTTCCATATGTCACAGATCTTATACGTAAAGTAATTCCCACACACACTAGTCCTAAACCGTTTCAAATCCAACTTCCAACCATTGTTGCGAGTTGGGTTATCATTTAAACTAAACATGCTTCTAAAATCGACGTTGTTGAACCCGCGTAAGAGTTTGAAAACCTCGATGAGTTGACGCGCAGCCTCCGAGTTTCCAGCGAAAACAAGTTCAGGGCGCGTAACCGTTGATTGTAGCCCATATGCCTAACGGAAGGGGTTAACTTTGTGGCCCTCGCCTGCACTCGCTCCAGCCTATCAATATCTTTCCTGAGGGTGGGCAACCAGAACTGCACAGCATACTCCAGCTGCGGCCGAACCAAGGTATTAGACTTACACAAATGCATTTTGGATTGCATATTACTGTATAATAAAAGTGATGGGAGCAAGTGTAGTTTACGTCCCCCCTGTGGTGCCTAGTGTAGTTTACGTTCCCCTACATTGTCCGCGTATACCTAATATCAAATAAAACGTTAAAACTAACGAAAATATTACGACAACCTAAAAAATCGTCAATATATATATATATATATATATATATTATATACTGACGATTGGTTAGGTTAAGTCGTAATATTGGCGCGCCTAAAGCAAAAGCACCCTCTGTGTAATTTCTTTATTTATGGTCAGATTCTTATGAAATTTTCAATACAGAGGTTTTCAAATACTAACCGGGCCTTCAATGTTAGGGTCTTTTCCGTTTGGGGGCTAGCAGCGAATTTTAATGAAAATCGGTATACTAATGTAGTTTTGGTCACTGATTTAAAAAATAACTTTCTTTTTTTTGGAGAAATGAAAAACAAACATGTTAGAGCACTTTAAATAATTAATGTGTTTTAACTAGCTTAAACTAGTTAGAGGATTGTGTTAAATTTAGCAAGTCACAAACTGCTACTGTTTATGAAAAAGTGCTCTAAGTGTGGGAAAGTGTTCCTTTGATAAAAATACCCAGTTCTTTCGTTGCCAAAAGCGTCGGTCAAACGGTAAAAAGTGCAACTTTACGAAGAATACGTTTTTGAAGGATCCCGCCAGATCTGTAAAAGTAGCAGAAAAAAATCAAGAATTAATGCCCCAGTTAGGTCAATTGAATGCCCGGTTAGGTCAACTGTACGCCCTTGACGATTGGTTAGTATACCAATTTTCATTAAAATTCGCTGCTAGCCCCCAAACGGAAAAGATCCCAATGTTATTCCGATGTCGGCCATTGAAGGCCCGGTTAGGTCAACAATTGGTTAGGTTAAGTCGTATTATTTTCGTTAAAACTAACGAAAATAACACAACTTAACCTAACCAATTGTCAAGGGCATACAGTTGACCTAACCGGGCCTTCAATGGCTGACATCGGAATAACATTGAAGGCCCGGTTAGGTCAACTGTATGCCCGGTTTTATTTTTTTTTTTTTTAGAAAACATTTTTAAAAAGATTTTCAACATTTTTTTCAAAACTGGTGTGCGTTATTCCGATGTCCGCCTTGAAAACCTCTATATTGAAAATTTCATAAAAATCTGACTATACCTAAATAAAGAAATTACGCAGGGGGTGCTTTTGTTTTAGGTGTGCCGTAATATTTTCGTTAGTTTTAACAATTTATTTGATGGGTTCATTCAAAAAATGTCTCCTAAAGATCCTAGTGCAGTTTACGTTCCCCAACTTTGACCTAGTATAGTTTGTCCCCCCTTTTGCGTCAGGGGGACGTAAACTACACTTGCTCCGAGTGATGCTCATGCATTTTGTCTTTAATTCCCGTTTTACTATGTAATTATTATTAAAAGGCCATAAAAATACCATTCGGGACTAACGGTTTTATAATAAATACAGTACATATACTTAATGTGGTAGCTAGTTAGAAAGTAACTAACTTTTCTTTCTGCTTGACTAAATCATGCCATTAGGGGCCAATATTTTAATGTACCTGTATTTCAGATACAGTATATTCCAGTCTGTGTACAGTGTATTTCAGATATAGATACGGCCGATTGCAAATTTTCCATCGAACTGCAAGTTATGATCAGAAATCTTGCAACACTGCAACCCCTATCAGCCACTGCACCCTCCTCTCCCCTTCCCCTTTACTTTTATGGTTGTCATGGCAACCATTAATTTTGCGTATATCATATATATATATACTGTACATAATAAAAGTATATGAATTAACAGAAATAATGATGGTGTAAATTCTTTATTTTATTTTAGCCAATTATTCATTTATTTAGGACGATGAGACACGCTTTGAGAGACATCCTTACTGTTCAGCCGATGACATAAAAAGTCATTAAACATTACGATTCTAACAGATCGTTAGAAATCTCTATCTGGTATTCTTTACGAACTTCTCGCTAACTGTATCTGTCTTGGAACATAAATGGAGTGACAATTCCAATCTTTCAACAAGACGGAGTCCCAATGCCCTACCCCACTACTCCTTTAAGCCAGGGCTATCTTAAGTGAAAACTGTGCTGAGCGATGGACTATACGTCTTGGGCATGATGAACGGCCTGGGCGTTCGCCTGACTTTACATATGGGCGACTTCTGGATGTAGGGTCCTTTGAAAGAAAAGGTCTACAGTCGTAAGCCACGAACTGTAGACAAGGTAAGGGAATTCAAAGCATATGAAATAAACGCAATCCCTCTTAACTCGCATCAGATGATTTTCCTCAGAGAGCTATAAGGTGCATTAACGTCAATGGGGAGCAATTTGAGGCTATAAATTAATAGTTAAAGCAAAATTGTCTTTTCGTGAGTCAAGTTCATTAGTTCAGCTTTTTAATTACGTACACATTATAATCGTAGTGTATGTTAATAAATAAAGTTTATATGCATTAAAAATATCTAAGTCTCTGATTCGTTATTATTATTCAAAACATAAACACAGAGAACGTACAAGTACAATTAAAGACCCACCAAATTTATGATAATAAGAAGTGCATTTCATTGCGGAAATTACTTTCATCATACACATTTTATATAGCGTCGTAATATTTATGTACCGTAACTCACATTCATTTTAAGACGATAACACAGGCCTGCAATGGTTTTGTTGTCCGAAATATTTTATCACTTGTATAGTAATTTTTGCACGCTGATTGCGAAAATATTAATTTTTCGCCATCACGTACAGATTTTTCACAAAATGTCATATTTTATATTACATGTAAGTAATTTTCATTAAAATTGACTCAATTAAATTTTGATTAAAAACTAGTGCCCATAAATGCTTCCAGATCAGAAGTGACGTCATAGCGTCTTCTAGAACATTCGAGAAACGCACCGCTAGTATATAAGTGATTGACAAACCACGAGATGAGTCAGTCTTTCTAGTGCGTGCGAGGTTATAGGTATGCGGTGACTATATTTCTCTTTTGAAATTTGTTTATTTGTCGTTATGGCAACCAGAGAGTGTGTAAATAGCCCAGACATTTTCTGTTATATTTGTGGAAAATCTACTGTGAAAAAACAAAGGCGAGATATTACAGACTTCGTCAAGAAAGCATACTATGCATACTTCAGAATGAAACTTGGGGATCAAGACAAATCATGGGCTCCACATAAAGTTTGCAGTGTTTGTGTTGAACAACTTAGACTGTGGAGTAAAGGTAAAAAGGATTCTTTACCTTTTGGGATTCCAATGGTCTGGCGTGAGCCTAGAAATCACAGCAATGACTGCTATTTTTGTTCATGTAACGTGCAAGGCTACAATACTAAAAATAAAAGGGAAATTTCTTATCCAAACTTTGTCTGCTATAAGACCTGTTGCTCATGGACCTGGTATACCTGTACCTAGTAAACCAAATACTCTTGATATAACTTCATCTGATTCGGTGTCTGATGACGATGGAAACGATGATATTGATTGTTTTCAAACCGAAACATCTGGTGAACCCCAATTGTTTACACACAGTGAACTTAATGATTTAGTAAGAGATTTGTGTCTCCCGAAGGATTCTTCAGAGATTTTGAGATCCAGACTTACTGGTACAGAAATCGAGAAGAATTATTCATCCAATATTTTTCTCAAGAAAATTCACTGGTATACTGCAACAATGTTTCGGAACTAATACTTATGCTAGGCGCTACAGTCTATGACCCAAATGAGTGGAGACTTTTCAATGGTTCCTCCAAAAGAAGTCTAAAAGGCGTCCTCCTTCACAACGGTAACTTTTATGCATCCGTTCCTGTGGCTCATTCGGTTCACTTGAAGGAAACGTACAAAAATCTTGAGCTGCTTCTAGCTAAAGTTAAATAAAAAGAACACGGTTAGCTACTTTGTGGAGACTTAAAAGTGATTTGTATGTTGTTAGGTCAACAACCAGGTTATACGAAGTTTCCATGTTTTTTGTGTGAATGAGATAGCTGAGCAAGAACATTCAACTTGAAAGTTTGGTTGACACGAAGAAAGTCCTTTTACCTCCGCTTCACATAAAATTGAGCTTGATGAAGCAATTTGTTAAGGCCTTGGACGAAGATGGAAATTGTTTTAAGTATCTGTGTGGTAAATTCCCAACTCTTTCGGAAGCAAAATTGAAAGGAATTTTCGTTGGGCCCCAGATTAGAAAACTGACTTTGGATGAACACTTTGAAAGAACAATGAGCAATCTTCAAAAAGAAGCGTGGATTAATTTTAAGGATGTTATCAGCAAATATTTGGGGAACAAGGACCCAAATTACCAAAACATTGTGAACAACATACAAAATAATTTCAAAGAGTTGGGTTGTGATACGAGTTTAAAATTATATTTCTTACATTCACACTTGGATTACTTCCCTCCCTGAGAATCTCGGAGTACTCAGCGAAGAACAAGGAGAACGGTTTCACCAATACATCAAAAGAATGGAGAAGAGATATCAGTGAAGGTGGGACATCAGCATGATGACTGATTACTGCTGGATGTTGAAACGGGATACTCCAGAATTATTACATAAAAGAAAAGGAAATAGATCTCACAAGAAAACTCGGGACAAATAAAGATGAATATGTAATTGACGTTAATAGTCTTCTTTCTTTTTAAAGTTGTTTGCATTTGTAATTAGTATAACAAAATGAAATAGGTACCTAATGTAAAGTGAAATAAATAATATTTATTTATGTTGTTTTCTTCTCTTCCAGTTTGCGGAAAATCCTTACGTGATAGGAAAAAATGGACACCTTATTCAAAATCAGAGTAGTTGAATTATATAAAATCGGTTATTAGTAAGAAAACAACTCACAAAGTTCTCATTCGAGGCCTGTGTAATTTAATAGTTTGTACCGATTATAACTTCAAATGTGATAAATATTTCTTTTGAAGGTATTTTTAAGTTACACAAAGTAACACTTTAGACATCAAACTGATTTTTCAAAAAGGTTTTGGGCGAAACGAAGGAGAAATAATGGGAGGGTGATGAAGGAAAAAAATAGCTAGTATCTATCCAAAATTTAATTTTATAATTCCGTGCGAGAATTTCTAAGACGCGTCAGCTTTAAAAATTGTTTCTAAATCATTCAAAACATCAGCTCATTCGTGTGTGAGGCTCGAAATAAGTAAAACAAATGGAAGGATCACTAATGCCAAAAATGGTTCCAATCTGCAGTTGGGTTGTGCGTGTAACTGCATGAATAGACGGGAAAAAAACAAAACACCAAATAATGACAACTTCCAAATCCAAGACCCCCAAGACCCTGATTAGCCCAGTGAATAAGACGCTGGGCTGCTGATCGGGAGGTCGTGAGATCGAATCGGGGCGAGGACTTTGTAATTTCTGACGACCCGTGGTGGGTCGTGGTTTCGGATTCCACGTTAAGATGGAGCAACAAGCTTGACCTTCGTCAGAATAAACAATTCGAGCGGAGGCATAACAGGTAAACCAAACCAAGGTATATTAAAAGTTTACCCTATAATTTATGTGCTTTTATTAACTTCTAAGAAAACGAATTTTAACAAACTAAGTAGGCCTATAATCCATTTTGGAAAATTACACAGAATCCTTGAAATTACAATTTTCTAAGTAACATTACTGGATATATTATAGTAAATTTTATGTAAAAAAAATTAATCATAATAATTACTCTGAAGCTGAGGAAAATAATTTAATAATAAAGAAAAGCGATAATTATTTGTTTAGAAATATTGATTTAAGTGTTCTTTCATAACTTTAATGAAAACGATCTTTAACGTAAACTAAACACAGTTCATTTTAGATAATTACAGTGAACCTTTACGAAATTATAATTTTCTGAGAAAACCACTGTATGCATTAGAGTAAATTTAATATAAAAAAAAAATTAAAAGTTATTACTAAATAATTTCGAATCTTTTTCGTTTGGTGCCCACCATTAGAATTAAAATTAATTATTATAATCATGCGTACTTTTTTACGCTGATTTAAAAAATATAATTTTTTTTTTCCCGATAAATGAATAAAAACGTTACAGCCCTTTAACGTTTGAATTTCGTACATTTAATTTGTCGTTTCTTCTAAAATCTTACGATAATTTGCGTTGAAAATTGGACGTAGGCTATAGGCCATCTTATTTTTAGTTCGCGCAAAGACCTAGGCTATATACATTCGTGACATTTTTAAAGCATAAAAGGAACAGAATGGAAGACTGGAATACAGTAAACCCTCGCCCAATACGTGTTTGTCCCGCGCGAATTTGCTTATACACGGAAAAATAAATGTGAACAATTGTTTGCCGAAAGCGGAAAATTTTATCATACACGGTGCGCCAAACACGCTCTCATACAGTAGTACTGTACGCGTGCCAATGCGCGATCTAGTGTTTTCTCCTACACTCTCCAACACTCCCGCATCTCCCTCCCTCTCGCGTCACCCTTTGTCTCAGTCCCGCTACCGCGTTAAGTTCAGTGAAGTTGTGTTGGATTGTTTTTGTCGTATTTTGCCGTTGTTTTGCTATTACCCTTACATAGCAGTATGGCACCAAAACGTAAAGCATCAGCGAGTGATAGTGAAGAGAAGAAAAGTCGTAAGGTTATGACATTAGCCGAAAAAATAAAGATTCTACTGTAGATAAGTTGCGTGGTGGTATGAGCATAACATCACTTGGCCGCGAGTATCACGTGAATGAGTCTACCATACGCACCATCCGAAAGAGTGAAGAAAAGATACGTGCTATTTTCATTTAATATATTTTTATTTATCATATGTAAATATCATTATGTTTATGATTTTATGTTCTTATTGCATATACAATATAGGTAGGGAAATTCATTTATGTGTGAATAAAAAATCTAAGTATTAATGGGAGACTTTACGCGGCCGCGTTCACGTATCCCCATTCATCCCATAAGCCGACATGAGGTATTATGTTTGTCCAACGCGAATTTACCTAACGCGCCGTTCTCGAGGAACCTAACTTCCGCGTTGGACGAGGGTTTACTGTATTACAAAAATAATTACAAACTAACGAAAATATCACAACTTAACCTAACCAATTGTCAAGGGCGTACAGTTGACCTAACCGGGCACTCAATTAACCTAACCGGGCATTCAGTTGACCTAACCAGTTGGTCAATTTTAATGCTAATATATATATATAATATATATATATATATATATATATATATATATACAGGGTGGGTAAAAAAATGTGACCCCTTGGAGGTTAACTGTCATATTAAAAAAGTAAGGGGACTAGAGCTCCCAAACTTCATAGATGCTTACCTTAGCATGTTGTTCGTCTTAATTGAGAAGTTGCTCGATGTGTCCCCCTTCCTGCTCAACGCAAGCCTCCAAACGTGGACGCCACTGATCAATACACCTGTTTACATATCGTTGAGACACCTCCCAGCCGAGCAGAATTTTTTCGCGTAGTTCATCTATGTCTTTTATATTGGTACCAGGGCTGTAAACTTTGGGCTTCAGGGCTTCCCAAACACCATAATCTAGTGGTGAAAGATCGGGGCTACTAGCAGGCCACATATTGGGTTCGATAAAATCCGGCGTTTCGTTCTCAAGGAATGTGACAGTTTGGCGCGCTCTGTGAGCAGGGGTTCCATCTTGTTGGAAAGTATATCTTTCACCACTAATTCGTCGAATATCAATTAGATAGAGTGAAAGATATACTTTCCAACAAGATGGAACCCCTGCTCACAGAGCACGCTAAACTGTCACATTCCTTGAGAACGAAACACCGGATTTTATTGAACCCAATATGTGGCCGGCTAGTAGCCCCGATCTTTCACCACTAGATTATGGTGTTTGGGAAGCCCTGAAGTCTAAAGTTTACAGCAGGGTTGTGGAGTTGGGGTTTGAGTCGAGAGTCGGAGTCGTGGAGTAGGTTATTTTTGGGTGGAGTCGGAGTTGGAGTCTGTACAAATCCCCAACTCCGACTCCAAATCTTAAAACTACACGCGTTTCCTTGAAATTTTCAATTGTACGTGGTTTCTCGGAATTTTCTAGGCGTGAAACTGCGCGCGTTTTCTCAAAACGTCCACCTGATTAGAATGACTTTTTAACCCTTTGTCATATTTTCAAACCAATTGGACACATTAACTTAAATTATTTTTTTTACCTACCTAAATCCTAATAATACTTCAGAGAGAAAAAATCTCTTTTATAACTTTGTATCCAGATGTATACATTAGGCCCAGTTTTTATTTTGCTCAATAGATGGCGCGCGATTGATGACGTCACTAGCAATTTGAAGCATGGCGTGTGCAGAAGCCATTTTTTTTCTGGTAAATGTTTACGTTATTTTCTAAGGTTTTTTAACAATATAGTCTGTTTAGGTTTTGTTTTCTTCTGCTGATTATAAAGAAGCATTTTACCAGGTTATTTTTCATCTAAGACTGCTTATATAATTTGTATAGGAGTTTATGCATAGTTCATATCCAATTGGACACAAAGTTACTAGAAGGTAAAAGTTTGTCAGGGGAAATTTCTGTACACATTTGGACACATTTAGCATAATCTCACATCTACAGAGCTCTTAAAAGTATATTTATAAATATATAGTAATATTATGATGTGTGCGTAATTTATTAGTAAACTATTAACTATTATATATATATATATATATATATATATATATATATATATATATATATATATATACAGTATATATATATAGGGTGTTTCAGGAGGAAAGGTCAATACTTCGGGAGGTGATAGTATTGGTCATTGTGAGAAATAAAGTTCATATGAACATGTTTCTAATTCTGAATGGTTACGGAGATAGAGCTGTTTGAATCTACAAATACAAAAGCATTGTTGATGGTAATCAAGAAAGAGAAACCAATTACGGTTTCTAACATTTAATGTTTAAACATTGGCATTTTGAATTGCATCAGATACAGAAATGACAAATTTGTTACAGTTTACAATACGTTTTCGAAAATCCCACCGTCAACCTCAATGCACTTTGCAACTCGTGTGCGAAGATCGCGTGTTGTTCGTCTGAGTTGATCTTGACGTTCCTTTATGCGGGCAGCACCATCCAAAATGCGCGCGAGCAATTCGTCTCGTGTATCCACCTTTCTTTGGTAAACTTGACTTTTCATCCACCGCCACAAACAATAATCTAACGGAGAGAGGTCTGGAGACCTTGGTGGCCATTGAATGGGACCACCGCGGGGGGGGGAGGAAAAGCTGCGCGCGCATCAGATTCAAACAGCTCTATCTCCGTAACCATTCAGAATTAGACACATGTTCATATGAACTTTTTTTCTCACAATGACTGATACTATCACCTCCCGAAACACCCTGTACAGTATATATATATATATATATATATATATATATATATATATATACTGTTAGGCGTTAGCAGCTGTATTCACTAGACATAGCAGCTCAGATGAATTTTTTCATCATTTGTACTAGTATTAAAAGCTCTCAGCATAAATTTACTTTCCCTCATTTTATATTTTTCTTTTTCAGAAACACATCACTACCAACAATCTTTGTGATGGCGCAGCGATCGAAGCCGAAATCTGCAGTTTTTTAATATTTCTCGATCACTGACGATGGAAAGTTTTTCGTGTGCCAAGTGACCAAAGATGATGATGAGAAAACCTCTGGCGCCAAAATTAGCACTTACTCGGGCGAAGGAACCAGTGCCCCGAGTAGAGCATCGAATCTAAAGCGTCATCTACAACGCCATCATTCCAAGGTGTTGAAGATTGTTACTGAAAAGGATGCCGAAAGTAAGAAGGATGATGATGCTCCTGGCCCAAGTTCTTCAAATCGTCAAGCTCTCATTACCAAGTATTTTGAGAGTGGAAAGGTTACTGTGTCCATGACGGCAGATAAATTCAAGGGCTGCATCAGTGAAATGGTGGTTAAGAATGCTGTCCCTCTGAGCTTGTTCTCTACCACTAGCTTTTGTCGGTTTGAACAGGGAAATGGCCCGTAAACTTGGTGTTTCGTTAGAAAGGAACAGTATTCGAGGGTCTGTATCGAAGGAGTGACATTTCAAAGGAGTGACATTTCAAAGGAGTGACATTTCAAAGGAGTGACATAACAAAGGAGTGACATAAATACCGTAACGAAGGAGTGACATAACAAAGGAGTGACAAATCGGAGATAAAATTCAAAGGAGTATAATTATTAAAATTTTATTTAAAAAACAAAATTTGTTAGAATTGTTAAAATTAAGATTTTATTTCAAAAACTAGAAACCTAACCTAACCTAACCTAACAGTTGCAAGCCTCTCTTCCCTCTGGATTTGTTCTTTCTTCTTCTTTGTTGGTATTTTCGTGTCACTCCTTTGAATTTTATCTCGATTTGTCACTCCTTTGTTATGTCACTCCTTTGAATTTTATCTCCGATGTCACTCCTTTGTTATGTCACTCCTTCGTTATGTCACTCCTTTGAATAGGACCGGTATTCGAAGTCTGGTACTGGAGGAGGCAAAAAAGCAGACGCATGCGCTCAAGGAATTTCTTCGTGGACGGTTCGTTTTTCCGAAGATGGATGCCTGCACACGCCAGAGAGTTAATTACTTCGCGATCAACGTTCAATTTGTGGATGATCAAAAAGAAGTGGTCACACGCACATTGACGGTAAGGGACACTGAAGCCCAACACACAAGTGACTATCTCCAACAACTAGTGATGGACGTCCTGGAAGAGTTCGACATTGGTAAAGAACAAGTCTTATCGATCGTGACCGACAATGCCACTAACATGATGAGCACCATCGAGAAGCTGAACAAAGATGAAGTGGTAGATGATTTTGATGATGAAGTTTCAGACAATGGCGGTGGTACTTTAGACGAGTTTGTGGATGCTGCTGCAACGCTCTCCAAGATCCATCACATGCGCTGTGGCGTCCATACGCTACAACTGGCAATTCGTGACGGCTTGAGAGAAAAACATGCGGCCAGTCTTATTGGCAAGTTGCGAAACGTCGTGGTGGCTGCTAGAACACCAAAATTAGATGCTATACTGAAGCGACGTGCTGGGAAAGGGGCGATTTTGGATCAAGCAACTCGGTGGGGGAGTACATACTTGATGATTCAGCGTGTTCTTGAACTAAAACCTTTCCTTAGTGACATGGCCAACCCGGATGTCACGATGACAAGTTCAATGGGAGCAAGTGAAGGAACTTGAAAGCTTGCTTCGCCATCCATATACCGTTATAAAAAACTTGCAAGCAGCTGACTTGACTCCTGGTTTGTTTTATAAGGAGTGGAAGACCCTCATTTTCCGCCTCTCTCAAATTGATGGCATGATAGCCGATGGCATTATGAACTCAATGCTGCGCAGGGAAAGTCGTCTGCTGGACAATGACATCCTATTGGCTGCTATCTACGTTGACGCCATGTACCGAATAACACTGACAGAAGAACAGCAAATTAGAGCTAAAGCTGCTTTATGTGAAGTAGCCATTCGTATGAAAGGTCTACGAGCGGAAGATGGGGCTGTAGCTGGGCCGCAACACGGCAGCTTTCCATCATCGTCCTCATCCAATTCAAATTCTGAAGATGAAGAATTCGATCTCGAAAAACATCTAGACGACCAGGAGCGGTCAAGGCGTCGTCGATTAGATTTGGAAAAAAGCGGAGAAAGGAGCCCGACTGCGCTAGCTAAATTCAAATTGGATTTTTCTCATGCACTGGGAGAGGTAGAAAAATTTGACCGTACTGCAAAGTTGAAAGTGAAAGATGCAATACCCCGATACCCTGAGACTGTTCAAGATGCCGCTCTGACTGTCACAGCGTTGCCACTGACTCAAGTCAGCGTGGAGCGTTTGTTTTCTGCCCTCTGAATCGTCAGGTCCGACTTGAGAGCAGCAATGAAGGAGGACCTAACTGAAGCGATCCTGTTTCTGAGAACAAATTCAGTTTAGGTATAAGAGTACAGTGTGTATATATATGTGGTTGTAAAGCATTCATGTATTGTTCCATTTATTGCAGTTGTTTTTTTATATGCTGAACCATTTTGAAATAGTTTCAACTTTCATGTCTTATATTTTTATAATTTTATTATTTTATAACTATTAAATAACTTTTTAGTTTTTATTATTGTACGAGGAAAGAATAATTAAAATCGAGATTTAAAAATTAAAACTATCGAAATTCATAGAGACTACTCATTTACCTACACCATACCTATACTATATAAGTACAGTATATATGCCATACGGTTAGTATAACTACAGTCGGAGTCGGAAATTTTTTTCACCGACTCCACAACCCTGGTTTACAGCCCTGGTACCAATATAAGAGACATAGATGAACTACGCGAAAGAATTCTGCTGGGCTGGGAGAAGGTGTCTCAACGATATGTAAACAGGTATACTGATCAGTGGCGTTCACGTTTGGAGGCCTGCGTTGAGCAGGAAGGGGGGACACATCGACCAACTTCTCAATTAAGACGAACATGCCAAGGTTTTTTAATATGACATTTACCTCCAAGGGTCACTTTTTTGTACCCACCCTGTGTATATATATAATATATATATATATATCATGCAACCTACTTTGCATAATAAATATCATGTAATCTATTTTGCATTTTTATTGCCCTATTATGCAAAATGTTTGCAATTTTTCCCAAAAGAATGTTATTTTCGTATTTAGAGGGTCAAAATGCACTACTGGTGTTATTTTCAAAAGAATCTGGTGGTGGGCTCCAAACGGAAAAAGCCATAATTTCGGACTGCTGAAAATAATTTCTTAAGCATCCCCTCAAAAAAAAAAAAAAAAAAAAAAAAAAACTATATATGTATCACTTTAAGAAAAATAGTTTGCTGTACTTCAACAACTTGGAGCACACTGGCAACCTCATAATTACTAGTTAATATTTTAAAAAATACAGTAAACGGAACCTGGTTTTGTTAAGCGTGAATGGTACACAAGCTATCTTCCTTTTTCCATAATTTAGGGTGAGATAAATCTCCTTGATATTTCAAGGGTAAAGTAAGGTTTCTGAAACGAAGCTTTATAATGCCTCAGATTATTTGTATGGTTTACTTGGTTGTTTAATACTATTTGCAAAATTAACACAGGAGCTCCTTATACAAGATTTTATGAATATGCGAGTAGATATCAAACTCGCATAGCTCATTTAATGAAATAATTTTCAGGATTTGAACATAGAATTTGTGTTCCCAGTTTGTTGTTGCGCCTGATACATTCAGATTTTTTAAGCAGTGCGTTTAACGAATAGATATACTGGCTTGTGTTTTCTGAAATTATTAAGTTATAAGGATGTAAGGGTGTGCAAAGGTGTGGTATTGATTGAGCAGCACATATTTTGAAATTTGGTACTTTAATTTATGCAATATATGAGTAGATTTCGATAATTTATTTAATACGTGTTCGATGTGCTCTTAAAATGTTTGTTTGTCACGTGAGATTACATCATATACTTTTATGTATGATGCTAATCCATTAATTATTCTGTTATTCTTATGTTTAAATTTGTATTGTGATTTTTATTTGTTATAACCATATTGGAGGTCTTTGATAGACATTTAAGATAATTTAATTCTATTCAGTAAGTTATTGGGTATTTCCGTTAAACGGAAAAGTACGTTATTGTTTTTGGTAGAATACAGGCAGTCTCCGGCTTCCGAACATCCGTTCATACGAACATTATACTTTATAACCATGTTTCGGTCTTTCGAACGTTCGATCTTTACGAACACGGCTTTTGCGAACATACCGCGCCGAGCGCTAAACACAGGAAGCAGCAAGGGTTCCAGTCTCCAAAAGCCCAAAATATCACCATGAAGGTTCTTGGGGAGGCTTTCAAAATCTTTGAAAGGGGATTGGCCCTTATGGAGGAGAATGACCCAAACAACACAAGATTTGCCATGGCCTCCAGAGCTGTCTACAACAGCCTTGCATGCTACAAGGAGCTTTATGAAGAGACGAAGGAGGCTGCTGTGCACTTAACTCTGCACCATTTTCTGAAAAAGTCTCCCTCAGTCACCAGTAAACCAACACCATCCACTGGACCTAAGGTATGTTACATTTTACTGAAAAAAAAGTACATTTAATAATGTTTTCATGTAAAAAAATAGGGTTTTATTTGTGTTCGGGAACCAATTAATCACTTATTACATGTATTTAAAGGGGATTTATTGATCCGGCTTACGAACACATTGTGTTCGGAAGCCGGGGACTGCCTGTATACCCTACTAGAAAAAATATTCCTAAGTCTGCTGAAACACAGTATGGCGAGTATCTAACTTATTTACATAACATAGGAACACAAGAGTCCCAGTATCAAACTTGAGGTATTTCGTAGCTGATTGAATGTGTGATTCATGTTCATTTAGGCTGACGTACTATTATTTGAAGAGGGGTTGAATGAATTTAATGCTACAACTCTTAGACCATAATTAGACAATTTTTTGGATTTGGATCGAGTGATCTACTGTGTTAACAGCTTATCGGGTGTAATTTTCTGAAGTAGCCCTAATTCTAGTGACTATTTATACAAAGGTAAAATTCATTTGATAACATTGCATCAATTTTTTGTTTGTATATATTACCATAATTCTCAATAGGTTTGCATTCATATCTACAATAAAATATATTTATCATTGAAGCTATTATTACTGTATATTCAATCGAGAAGGTTAATAAATTTCAAAAGTTTTCATTAGGAGGGCGCTATAAACCTTTCATGTCAATTTTATTGGTTCGCACTTTTATTGTCTCAACATGATAATTAAAATCCACTCTAATAGTTGTGATTTAGTATACGTAGGAGAAACTGGAAGAAATATTGAAACCCGTATTAAAGAACACAAATATGCCTTCAGAAGTTGTAATACTAATAATGCCATTTTTTATCACGCCAGCCAAAATAATCATGCTCTAGATTGGGAATCAAGTAAGGTACTTTATATATGTAATAATTATGTCAAGAGAAAAATAATAGAATCTGTATGTATAGAACAAGAAGATAATTTTAATTTGTGCGAAGGTACTTATAAGTTGGACCCTTTAATGAGATTCTTGGTCAAAAAATCCCTTACGGAGTCGGGTGAACGGGTTCTAACCTAAGTGTGAATTTCTTAAAGGTCTCTGGATTGTTTCCTTACTCGCTTTTGGTTCATTCGTTTTTTTTTTTTTTGTAAAATGTAAATGGAATAATAAACGTAAAGGTAATAATGGAAGTAATAAATGTGGAAATAAATATAGATGCAATAAATGTAATAATAGAGGTAATAAAATAAATGTAATAATTAGTGTAAAGGTAATAATAATAAATGCAGTAATTATGTCAAAGTAATAGAATCTGTATGTATACAAGAAGATAGTTTTCATTTGTGCGAATGTATTTATAAGCGGGACCCTTTAATAAAAATGCCCTTCTGGGGTCGGGGCAACGGGATCTAGCCTAGGTGCGAATTTCTTAATGGTCTCTGGATTGTTTCCTTCTCGCCTTTTTCATTCGTTTTTCGGTTTATAATTTCTGTATAATAAACAACAATGTAATAATCAATGTAATAATAAATTTATAATTTCTGTAATAAATAATAATGCAATATTAAATGTTTAATAATAAATGTAATAATTAAAAAAAAAAAATAAATAGAATCTGTATGTATAGAACAAGACAGTTTTAAATTTGTGCGAATGTACTTATAAGCGGGTGCCTTTAATAAAAAATGCCCTTCCAGTGTCGGGAGAACGGGATCTAACCTAGGTGCGAATTTCTTAATGGTCCCTGGACTGTTTTCCCTCTTGTTTTTGGTTCATTTGTTTTTCTGTATCCACCCGAAGAGGATGCCAGTGGGCATCGAAACTGTTGTGGAAATAAACTCTATCTATTAGAGTGGGTTTTAATAATCATATTTTGACTTTCATGTAGAAAAAAGTGGTTTTTTGCATTTATTGTCTCTACACTTTCTATGTAGTCGTCTGTTACACACGACTCTTTTATTGTGGTACTTCCGGGATCTGTTAAGTTTGCCTAAATGTGTGAAAAGCTTTGTGTCCATTTACTGGGTATAAAGACCTTTGTTCCAAGTTTCATTAATGATTAGGCAGAAATCAACTAATAAGAATCATGATTGTTCTGCGAGCTTCTGATGTTAATATTTATGAATGCAAAAGGCATTAACATTATAGTTAATTAATCGGGAGATACGTACAAGCTGTTTAAATTTATCTATATTGTGATTCACTGGAAGACGTAACGTTTCTTTGTTAAAAGATGGGGATTAAATATGGAATAGGACATCCAAGAAATATAAGATTATAGGGTAAAACCCCTGGTGAAACATTAAAAATGTTATAACAAGCGTATGGTGATAAATCGCTTCAGCACAACCAAATGTACGGATGGCAAAAGCGTTTCAAATGACGTGAATCTATAGATGATGATCCAAGAAGTGGAAGTCCGCCAGCTTTTCACACAAGATAATTTTTATCCTGCGAGAGAAATTAATTGCACCAAAGAATTGTCGACGCAACCAATGGCGAATAGAAGAATGAATATTGCAGGTTCAACATAATACGTAGATTATATAATTTGAGAGCCATTCGTGAAATATTGAAATAATTTGAGATTGTATTAAAACTAAAACTTACTATTTAAAGAGACTGAAGGGGATTGAACGTAAAGTTGAAATACAAAGCATATAGTTTACCCTTGCTTATCAATTAAAGGGAAACTGATACGCATATTTTACATTTTAATTGTGGCAAAACAATACATAAAACGTTTATAATTCTTCCCCATTTTCGTTTATCAATAGAAATGAAGAGAGTAGGTAATGGGATATTTGTTTTTTAAGAAAGGGGCGTGACCGTATAAATAAATAAATAATAGACGTGCAAGCGCGTAGCCACGATCTCAATAGTGTGGGGGGGGGGCACACCTTGAAATATATACTTCCAACATCAACAGTACCACTAACACTATAAAAGCACTCATACCTCCTACCTGTCATTGTCATTACCGGTAACAACACTAATATCTCAAGCCCCAGCAATATTTTGCCAACCGTTTGTTTGTCAAGATAGTTAATTTAACTACAAACTAAATATCCAACCTTTTCTTTGTTATGATAGGAATGTGATGTCAATCGAAAAGGGTCCATTGTACACACACAGTGACAAAAATGAAACATTCGCACACGCAAGTCAACTGGCATCTTAAGAAACTGAGCTTACTTTTGGCTGTTGAATGAAAGTCAACGTAAAATTGAAAAAAACATTTATTGATGTTAATTACACTGTGCAACAATTTTTTGTTTATGTTGATTTTTTGATCTTTTCTATGTTTCGGCCACGCTGATTACAGATTTGGCATCGGTTTGCTCGGAAAACTAGTTTTTATGATATGGTGAACTTTAGAAATCTTACTTTTTCGCCATTTTTAAGGCATTTTTCTGAAATAGCAAAAGTAATTTCAAGTGCAAAATTCAAAATGTCCCCAAAACTAGGGTTTATTAGTAATGTTTTTATTGGTTAAGGCCCATTATTAAATATTTGTACACATTTGGTTTCTTATTTCTGTTTATAAAATGTTTTTGTATTTTTCAGATATTTGAATTAGAATTATATGGTGATGGCTACCAATAGGCCCTGCAGACACTCTACAGATTCATTTTGTTATGTTTGCGGCCATTACATCAATCCAAAGCAAGTAAAGCACAAAATTGACACAGGAACGAAGTTTTGTACAGCATATCGCGCTTGCTTTGGCATGCCCATGGGCGATCAAGATAAATCATGGGCACCTCACTTTTGCTGTGGAAGCTGCCGTTCCACATTAGAAGGATGGCTGCGAGGTACCAGAAAAGGCATGCCATTTGCTATTCCTCGCATTTCGAGGGAGCAAACCAATCACCACGATGATTGCTACTTCTGCATGGTAGACATTTCACTCTACAAGAGAAGTAAAGGTCGAAAAAATGTCCTATATCCAAATATCCCATCTTCTATTGCCCCAGTCCCCCATAATGAAGGTTTACCCGTTTCATGCCCACCCACCATGGAGGAAATAGAAGAAACGCCTTTAATATCCTCCGATGAAGATGCTGACTTCGAGGCAAGCTCCAATACGTCACCCCATTTTTGCAACCAGAAAGACATAGACGACTTAGTCAGGGATATGAACCTTACAAAAACCAATGCAGAAATTATGACGTCCCGCCTTAAAGAGTGGAATCTTGTGGACCCAAATCTGAAGATCTCTTTCTACAGGAATAGGCATTTGCGATACGCTTCTTTCTACTCCTGTTTTGCATCGAGCTCTCTTTGCTACTGCTGTGATGTGAATGGCCTTTTTTCTGAGATAGGAATTGAATACAGCCCTGCTGATTGGCATTTGTTTATTGACAGTTCAACAAGAAGTTTAAAAGGTGTCCTACTACATAATGGAAACATGTTTTCATCTATTCCTGTGGTTCATTCGGTTGAATTGAAGGAAGAATATGAAAATGTAAAGCAGTTGCTAAACAAAATAAACTACAGTGAACATAGATGGGATGTATGTGGAGACTTCAAAATGCTAGGATTCCTGCTTAGACTACAGGGCAGTTACACTAAATATTCGTGTTTCCTCTGCCTTTGGGACAGCAGAGCAGATGGTGAGCACTTTTGTCAGAAAGGAATGGCCCGTGAGAAATGAGCTTAATCTAGGCAAATACAATGTTCTTAATGAAGCCCTTGTTCAAACAGACAAAATTTTGCTGCCCCCGCTGCATATCAAGCAATTCATCAAAACTTTGGATGCTGAAAGTGATGCTCTTTATCATATACGTTCAATGTTTCTTAAGCTTTCTGAAGCTAAAATCAAGGGAGGCATATTTGTTGGACCTCAAGTCAGACGCATGTTAGCATCTGAAGAGTTAGAAGAAAAAATGACAGCTCTTGAAAAAAATGTTTGGCAGTCATTTCGGCTTGTAGTCCATGGATTTTTAGGTAACAAGAACGACAACTATAAAGAGCTAGTAGAAAATCTACTCAAACACTTTCAAAGGTTAGGTTGTAGAATGTCCCTAAAGTTACACTATCTGGACTCACATTTAGAGTTCTTCAGACCAAATTTGGGTGACGTAAGTGAAGAACATGGTGAACGTTTTCACAAGATATCCAAACCATGGAAAGAAGATATCAGGGAAAATGAAACGAAGCTATGATGGGCGACTATATCTGTTGTTTAATACGAGATAATCCACAGGACTACAAGAGAAAAAGTCGCTCAAATGTACATTTTTAAGCAGTCAGTTTAGATTTGTGAGCATACTATATACATTATATACGCATTATATATACATTATATATCTTTAAATATGAAATATATTTATTTTCCTTTCCTTTTCTTCATTGTGATTTTGCTCTCTAATGAGCCACTAGGTACGTACAAAAAATAGATTATGGTTTTCAGAAGAAACTAGAGTTTTCACGAGAAAACTAATGCGTTTTTTTAATTCAGCGCATCCAAAAACATAAGGAAACACCAAAAAAATAAGATAAACACAAATTTTCCAAAATTTTGTTACATAGTGCCACTGTACAACAATATTTAATGTTAATAATTACCAAAACACATTCATTAACATAGATCTTAAGGGGGATACGTGCACCCTGCCTCCCCTGGCTACGGTACTGTATACTCTCACTTACTGCCGAGTAAAATGATTCGATTCGTCCGTCATACTTGGGAAGGCGAAAAATTAGCTTCCAAACCATATTTAGGAAAAAAAATAAAATGGCCTATTTTTAATTCAAGAACTATATGACAATCTTCTTAATATTGGATGATTATTAAAACTGGAATTTTCACAAAAATCATAACAAAATTATAAATGGATACCGTACTGTGAAGCCTGTTCTAGGCTAAGAATGAATCCATATAAAATGTCGCATGGGCTCTCGCACATAAACAAAATGTAAAAGATAAAAATCATATACAAGGAAATATAAAAGATAAGAGCATGATAAAGCGAAAGCATGGCATAAAACTACTCAACAGTCGTTTATTCTTGCTGGCTTGTGAAGTTGTCACAATTTTCCCAGATTTCTATTCGGTGAATTTTTTTTTTGACCAAGCATAATAACTGTAATGTTTTAATTTTTCTTCAGTTACGTGTAAACGAAAAACTACAGAAAGGAAATACTGATAAAACTGCCTTCGAGAAACGTTTGATATTTAAGTTGAAATTAATTATTTTAAATTTGTTTTGTTTGATGAAAATTTAAATATTAGAATTATTCTCTTTCTTGCAAAATATTCTTTTAAATGTATGGAACTTCTTGTAGAAGGTTCATAACTTTGCTCCTGTTATCTTTTGAGAAAATAACTTCTCAAAATGCTGAGCTATTAGGAAAAGAGAATGGATACCAAGACCAATTTCATTCAGAAGGGTGCCATCTATTCAATTACGTTTTAGGTTTTATAAAATTGGCTTTTTCACCGTCTTCGACGGCCTCTAAAAGCCTTAAATCGATACATGATATGGATCGAATTGGCTTTATATGTTGTATTTCTAAGACAAACTGGATTAATGTCATTTTTGCATGCACAGATAATATATATATATATCTATATATGGAAAAAAAACATTCGTGAGCCTGCGGGATGAGGCGATGACTCGGCAAAATACAAGCTCGGAAGGAAAAGTGAGAGAGGTTTCAGGCGAATTAGTTTTATTATGTTTTTAGGAATACTGTATCTCGGTCCTCCCTCTCACTGGCTTATATAGTTTTGCTGAAACCATTAACCATTTGTATGACGATTTCAAATAGATGAGATCTAAAATTAGTTATTATTACAGTTTTACACCTTTAAAGTTAACAAAATATTTACAAAGAATATAATTATATTTAAAATGGCAATATAGAGAGAGGTAACTATTATAATTTGAGAAACTGAGAGAAAATAGGCAACTTTTAATATTTATTTGTACATTTTAATTTTATGTGTATTTTAATTTTATTTATACATTGCTCTTGTATACTTATATGCATTTTATTGCACCTTTTTATATTAATTTTATTTTACAATTTTCCTTAATGGTCTCTACAACCCCTTCGGGATTGAAGTTAATATTCTTTGCAAAATTCTTTAAAAATTAGGGAAATGGATGTTGATGTACAATGTACATAAATTATATCTGATAAAACCTAAAAGTGATCTTGTGTCGGGACTACTTCATGTGTTATCTGATAACTAAAATTGATCTTGTGTTGGGACTACTTCATTAGAGTTAAACTAAAAAATATTTCCCAGTTTTCGATGCCATAATTTAAAAATACTGGGAAAATCAAGAAAACAACCAGATAATAAGTGGAGTAGGAAAGATTAAGTTTATTTTTTATTTAACTCATATTGCCATGTTGATTGAAATCAGTGTTTTAAGGATTTCGTTACTTAATATTATTACTAGAGACCGGATTTTGCCCTTTTTGCCTTTTTTATTCCCGTTTATAGATTCATAGGCTTCTTTTAGAGAAATCCATTTCGGGACTGTGGGATGTATATAATTAAATGTTATAGTGCCTATAAACGCCTATTTTGATGGTTAGTGCCTAATTTTAAAATACGTGCCTATATATGCCTTTTTAAATTTTATTGTACTAAGTAAAGCAAAATAACTCGCATTTTTTTTTAAACTTGTAGGCCTAAATAGGGCAGGGGATAGAAAAACCGAGGCTAGTCCTGAGGCAACCAGCACAGCCAATCAGATCACAATACGTCAGCCAAATACAGCCAATCAGATCACAATACGTTATTGTGACGCGTTCGGCCTCGATCATTTTGTTTGGTGCGTGCAACGTGGTGTCTTTGTTCAAGTGTTTTTGCTAAATAAAATCTCACGTTTGTGCTTACAGCTTTTTTTATAAGTGAGAAAAAATGCCTAAGGACAAGACAGGCAAAAGTGTTCTGTTCAGGCAGTGGATCAAGAAGGACTCAAACTTCACTACGGATGGTAGAGTTATTTTCTGCCAACCTTGTTCCAAAGAGGTACGTTGCAACATTTTTTATTCTCTGTCCAAAATAACAAACCCACTCGATGTAAACAAATGCATGCGAGGGAATTTGACGCTCCAACAATGAGTGATAATGTGAGCTTTTTCGAATTTAATAGCATCCTAAAGATAAATTGGTAAAGAGTGGTGAAAAACAAATTGTTTTAAATTATTTTAATATTAATTTAATTAATCGAACAACCAACTTCGACGTTCGACTAATGCATTTTATAATTTAGTTACCCTAAAAATTGTCGTTTTCTGTAGTTTCTGAAAAAATAAAAAAATTGGTATCTAAAGAAATTATTAAGTTAAGTTGGGTTCTTATAATGAATAGAGAATAATAGCTTTTTGTTTGTTGTTAATTTGATTTATTTTAATGCATGGCGCAGTAATTAAGTTTGTTTTTCAGTAATGTTTTTCAGCATGTGACTTGCCTGGCTCATGCTCTCCATCGGGTGGCAGAAAATATCCGGGGACATTTTTGGAACGTAAATGCACTTGTATCGTCGGTGAAGGTCTTTCTCAAGGCACCTTCACGAATTGCTGCTTTCAAGGCAGCTCTTCCAGAAACACCCTTGCCACCTCAGCCAGTTTTGATTCGATGGGTTTCCTGGCTTCAAGCTGCCATGTATTATGCTGAAAATATCAGCGAAATTGCCAAGGTACGAAACATATTCAGTTTAATTAGTACATTCTTCTACAGCCATTTCAAAAGCAGCAAAGCACATTTCATCTTAATTCTGTTTTTTGTTGCAGGTCGTTGAAAACTTAGACGAGCATGAGGCAGTCGTGATAGGAGAAGCGAAGGAGGCCTTATCGTGTCTAACCCTTCGAGGAGACCTGGCCTACATCATGGCCAATTTCGGACGGGTGCCAGGGACCATAACCAAGCTGGAGGAGAGAGGCCTGCCGTTTGTTGAAGCAGTGGAAATAGTTCAAAATTTAAGGAAGGAGCTGAGCCAGGTTCCTGGTAACGTAGGGAAAGAAGTGGTAGCAAAATTTGAAAATGTTCTCAGACGCAATCCTGGTTGGCAAACGTGAACGTTTCAATAGTGTTCAAAGGAGAGTGTCAGGAGGTTCTGGACTTTGAGCCAAGCGAATTAGCATCTTTGAAGTTCGCACCAATTACGTCTTGCGATGTCGGAAGGTCGTTTTCTCGATATAAAATGTATTGAGTGACAGGCGATGTCAATTTAAGCCACAGAACCTTGAAAAATTGTTAATCATCAATTGCCATTTCAACTTATAGTTTAGTTGAGTTTTTGTAAGAAGATAGTTTAAATGTTTGGATTTTACTTTAATTCAAATAAAATGTTTGATGGTTTTTGAGATGTTGTTTATTTTTTACAATAAAAATCCTGATATTCATCAGAACTGCAAATGGGTTTACTGTAAGTCAACAATAATAAGAGAAAAGTGGGAAAATAGAAATGCCTATTAAGTGCCTTTTTTAGCGACTTTTTAGGGCTTCTTTAGTGCCTTTTTGCCTACCTATTATTGATTTTTTAGTGCCTATCAATCCTAACTCTAATTATTACTGTCTGAAAATTTGAAATAATATTCAAATTATTAAATTTTAGAAAAGGTGGAGAAAAGTCTCAGCGAGACAAAGAGAGAATTTGTTAATATGTGCAGTTTTCAGTCAATTGTATTATGCTCTTAGCCTATTTCTGTGTAGACCCATTACACTTGAGTGTCAGGCTTGTAATGCTAACAAATGTTAATTTTCTAGGAAACTAGAATATTAACACTTGTGATAAAGATTTCAAGAGATCTCTGACAATTCTGACATCCTAAGTACTGAAAATAATGGTGTGGGTGTGGGCCGCATGGCATGAATAACTATATTGAGTTTTGTTAGATCTAATTATATTAAACTACTGACAAAATTTCTAACCCTGATGCCTCACAACACCCCCACTGTCATGGTCTGTGTCCAGCAAAATCATTTTCCCTATGGTTTATTATCCACCGTTTCAACTCTCTCAAGTTCTTTCCAAGTATGTTTAATAGTCTATTCGCCATCACCCAAAAGGTTTTCCTAACACTTGTAGCATTACCAATTTAAAAATGTACTCACTATATGGTCTACTTTTAGCGTATACACTCATGAGTTACAACAATGTTTAATAAGGGAAATAAAGAAAACGAACCTAGGCAAAACACTGTAGAAAAAATCTGACCAAAGAAATTAACAATGTAATTTATAGCTTACTTTGGTTTTAGGGGACCAACCAACTTAACGTACGTATTTTGTGATCAACATGACCCACTCTTTCTGAACAAATCAACTGAAACGTATTATACCAATATGCCCCCCATATATATAATTGCTTACCTAAAATATAAGCAGGATGTCGCTATGAGACCTATAATTTCGAACATTGGCTTTTCAATATCTTTCTAAATACACTGATACCGTCTCAAAATCCCACATAATTAATTCCGTAGATTTTACTAATAAAATCCGTTATACAAATTTAGGTGTCAAATTATGGTTAGCTTTGACGTTACTTCCTTGTTCACCAAGGTAGCTATTGAAGAAACGTTAGAATTTTTGACGGATCATCTCAACCCAAATCCTGAATTGCCTTACCTGCCGATATCTTCCTTCAAGTAATTAAATTGTGTATTTCACATTATTTTTTCACGTCCAACAATTCATATTGTTAGCAAGTTCAGAGTTTGCCAATGAAATCGGTTCGTCTTCGTCTCCTGTACTCTCTAACTTATAATGTGGAATTCTTTGAAAGTAGTTTTTTCCCCCGATATACAGGGTGTCCCAGAATTAACTATCTATTTCAATGAAATCGGACAAATTTTTTAAAAACACACTTTTATTTATGTTTATCATGTTTAATATGTGTTAAAAATGTATAAATTTCTAAATTTTTTTCATAATTTTATTTTCATAATTTTTTCATTATCTGGTCCAATGAAAGACCGTCTGAAGTCATAGAATGGCAGAGAGACTCTCCTAAAGTTAACGTATGGCTTGGAATGACCAAATCCAAAATTTATGGCCCATTCTTCTTTGCGGTAGCAACTGTAACAGGTACCGTCTACCTTGATATGCTTCAGCAGTTTCTCGAGCCACAGCTTCTTGATGATGGCATTCTTGATAATGTTGTGTTTCAACAAGATGGAGCACCATAAATTTTGGATTTGGTCATTCCAAGCCACACGTTAACTTTTGGAGAGTCTCTTTGCCATTCTATGACTTCAGACGGTCTTTCATTGGACCAGATAATGAAAAAATTATGAAAATAAAATTATGAAAAAAATTTAGAAATTTATACATTTTTAACACATATTAAACATAAATAAGAGTGTGTTTTTAAAAAATTTGTCCGATTTCATTGAAATAAATAGTTAATTCTGGGACACCCTGTATTTGTTCCTGGTATTCCTATACACTAAACCTGCTAAATTCTGTTCCGAAATTAAAACTGTTTAGCGAGGTTCCTCCCCTATAGATAAAATGGACTTCGTTGAGCATTTTCCTCTTTAGTTTTATAGTATATTTAGTTTTCCAACTGACTCCATTTCATTCAGTTCTCTCGCCTTCTTTTCAATCTTTATTTTTATATTGATTGTTTATTTGTTTCAGCCTTTTTATTCCTTTCTTTGTGGCTGATGAAGGCAACTTACTTGCCAAAAATGATTTTACCTTTATTTTCTTTTCCTGGATTATATATATATATATATATATATATATATATATATGCTGCAAACCCACAAGGAAAAAGGAAAACGATTCCAAGGCCTTTCGTGTATTCAAAGCTACACCTCGTCAGGGAATGAAGATAAAAGGCGAGATGCCCATAAATATATACAACGTACAGGAAAAACAAAACAATTAGCACATACTTAACAAGGGTTAATGAGAGGCAAAAGAAATTTTAACATGATATTGTCAATTTTATACGTCTCCGCACTGTTATTGAAATTGTTTTTAAAATGAATAAATGCACATTCTAGAATAGTTCTTTCTATTATATCTCTGTTTTTAACAAGCGCTTTAGAACTATCCCACTTGATGCTATGGTTACATCTATACATATGGTTAAATAAAGCATTGGAATTATTAGCTGTTCTACAAGCATAACTCTTATGTGCATTTTTATTCTGACCATCATCCTTCGATTAAATCCTATATTTTCTCTGCTATGTTTCTTCGAGCATTGAGAGTTGTCAGTCCTGAATTTTTAGATTCCGAGTTATGCAATATCATGAATATTGGTACTAAATTATGTTATCCTATTTCATTTTTAGATAACTGTTTTAAGAAAGCCAAGAATAGGTATTATAATAATGTAATTGTAAAGGAATTTCAGCGTAAAAATATCCTTAGCCTACCTTACCAGGTTAATTTTCAATACCTTCCAACTGTACTTAAAGCAATTGGCATTAATGTAATCTTTAAGTATAATAATACTGTTAAATCACGCCTAATAAAGAATAGCCCTGATAATGTTGTTGGTTGTGTGTATTCGATCGGATGTGCACAATGTAACTCAGTATATATAGGCCAAACCGGTAAAACGTTAGATATTAGGGTAAAACAGCATAAATATGCTTGTAGAACAGCTAATAATTCCAATGCTTTATTTAACCATATGTATAGATGTAACCATAGCATCAAGTGGGATAGTTCTAAAGCGCTTGTTAAAAACAGAGATATAATAGAAAGAAATATTCTAGAACGTGCATTTATTAATTTTAAAAAAATTTCAATAACAGTGCGGGGACGTATAAAATTGACGATATCATGTTAAAATTTCTTTTGCCTCTCATTAACCCTTGTTAAGTATGTGCTAATTGTTTTGTTTTTCCTATACGTTGTATATATTTATGGGCATCTCGCCTTTTATCTTCATTCCCTGACGAGGTGTAGCTTTGCATACACGAAAGGCCTTGGAATCGTTTTTGTTTTTCCTTGTGGGTTTGCAGCATTCATTCATTTCACGTGTTTTACTGTGAAATTCATCCCATATATATATATATATATATAACCAACGACCTCTTGGATAGGTAAGGGCTCTAGTTACTACACTACGACGGGATAAACGCTAACACAACTTGCTATACATTGAAGGAACCGTGGAAACGCATAACGCCAACGCGTCCAGAGGCATTTTACGTGTTAACCCTTTACTCAAAGTAATGACCAGCTTTTAATTCAAACTATCTAGTGTAACGCTGGGGTGCCATAAATATGATAGAATATCGTGTATGAATCCGTACGATTTTTCATGGTGAAAAAATCGCCCCTACCAGTGTTCAAATCCACAACCATTTGAATAGAAGGTAATGGCAACTGCCACTACGCTACAAAGGGATCATAAAAAATTATTATTGCAGTGCAGCTTGATGAAAGCCCATTTACCCCTCGGAACACTGCCCGTCGGAAGCAGTGAGCAGCATCGATGGTCAAACATGTTTATGCTTTTTGGAACACCGTAATCTTCTCGGATGGGTCTCGGTTTGCTTCATTTCCAGACAGTGTGCAAAAAAAAATTTCTCTGAGGCATCCGGAATGCACTTCTTATGGTGTAGGGTGCAATTTGGGGGTGGACGAATTGAGATGGTGGTCTGCTCAGAAACTGTTAATTCAGCCAAATGTGTAAAAATCCTGGAAGAGGAGCTGCTATCCATTTACTCCAATGGAAATTTATTTCCACACCAAAGTGTATTCGTGGAAGATAATGCCCCAGCTCATAACGCTCGTTCTACGCAGGTGGCATGACAACCATGGAAATGATCGTCTTCCATGAATCCAATAAAACATATGTGGTAAATGCCAGATAACTCACTGAGGAAGCGACCACCAAAGCCTACATTCAGGGGAAGCCTTGTCAAAGCGATAAAAGAAGAATGGGCTGCAATACCTTAAGGATAAATAACGAAGCTCATCAAGGAAAGGCCAGAATGTGTGTCAACTTTACATAATGTAAAGCAGGGGTGGCCAGACTTTACTGAGCTGGGATCTACTTTTACTTTTTCCAAAGTTCTCCTTATACGATCCACCAGCCCAGTTATATATATATATATATAGGGTGAACCAAATGTAGGTGGACAGTAAATGATAACGTTTATTTTGAGAATACATATTTAATTTTTTTGTATACTATAATACAAAATAAAATTTAAATAAATTTAGTTATAATATTTAATATAATATAACACAAACACCATAGTTATAATGAACACCATAGTTATAATATAATATAACACAAACCGTATTCAACCTACTGTCCACCTACTTTTGGTTCACCGTGTATATATTATATATATATAATATTATTAGTGATGTAGCGGATGTCATTTTTTTCACATCCGCGGATGCGGATGCGGATGTTTGATTTCAACATCCGCGGATGCGGATGCGGATGTCTACATTTTCGTTATTTTTTAGGATATATTCGAGATTTGTTGTGTTTAACGTATATAATAAGTTATTATATAGAGAGAGCTGTAGCTATAATGTAGTATAATTGATTAATTGTACAATAATTGCTGTACTTTTCTCTGAACATATAAAATAATATCAAGCATCTAACTAATATAGAAATCAATTAGTGAATTCGTCTGCAAATAAATTCGTTATATTTTGTTGAGTTTCAGCCACAATTAGAAACCATAATTGTGTTTACCAGGATGCGGGACGTGAACCCAACTCAAATGCACCCCACCGACCTCTTTCCCCCCCTCCACCCTTATAGAAAGATATCTTTAATTATCTTGATAACTATTTATATTAAGTTTAAAGTTTTATTAGGCATATTTATAAATGAGTAATTAAATAAAGTAAACTAAGATGTTCATCGTTTAATGTTCAAACTTAATTATAGGAAGGTTATGCTTAAGGAACATTAATTTTTCTGCCTTTTCTGCTGCCAGTCTGTTTCTCTTTTCATCATATATTAATCCAGCACTGCTAAATAATCTCTCGCTTGGTACGTTTGTTGGAGGACAGGCTAAATGTTTCCTTGCAAGTTTACTCAAGTATGGATAGATATTCTGCGTATTTTTCCACCAACTAATAGGATTGTCACATGCAGCCAGGCGTTTTCTTGGTGATAGCTCTCGATCATTTTTACTACATCTTTTGACATCGCGTAGGTCTCGTCATTGCTGCTTGACTCAAGAAACTGAGAGAGATTCTGTGATGGATTTGCTTGTTGAAGGTGTTGGTTCTGTCACTGAAACTTTTATTCTTTTGGTGGGTGGCGAAGCGACAGATTCAAGAGATTGAAGCTCTTCAACTGCTTTGCCAAGTGATGATTTAACTCGTTCTAATGTACTAGGTGAAAATAACTTAGCTTTGTAACGTGGATCTAAGTAGGTTGCAAGAGAGTAACTTCATACAAGAACAGCCTCTCGTCTTGTCGCTTGCATCACTTTTGCGCACAATGAATTAGTTCTATTAATATAGTAGAATTTGATAATTTCCGCTTATTAATGACATTTTATCTCAACGGTCCACATCCGCACGACATCCGCAGTCCAAAGTGCGGATGCGGGTGCGAGAAAATGTGCGGATGTGACCTACATCACTAATATATAATATATATATATATATATATATATATATATATATAATATATATATATATACACACACATATACTGTGTGTGTATATATATATATATATATATATATATATTAGTGGTGGACCGGATATCTGCATAATTTTTAGCATCCGCATCCGCACTTGACTGCGGATTTTATGCGGATATTACCTCTAATAAATTATGCAATTTACAATTAAATTAACTTATAAAGTAGCTTATAAGGTCCAGTCATGCACATTTCATGTAAAGTATTAATTATATTAATGAACAAACAAATATATAAACCTCAAAATATAAATTCCTGGTAACACAAAAATTGAATGAAACTTGTTTCATTGAATTTTCTGTGGCTGAAACTTTTGAGAAAGTTATTATTTTTATCATAATGAAAACATTAATATTAATTTTAATTCTTATGCATTGCCTGCCATAATAGTAATATCACGAAATTTGAAAAATTGTCATATATTCATAGTTCTATATTATATTGATAGATTAACTAAATATAACTAAATATCCGCATCCGCGGATATTTAAATTAAAGATCCGCATCCGCAGATGTTGAAAAACTGACATCCGGTCCACCACTAATATATATATATATATATATATATATATATATATATACACAAACACAGATGGAGAGAGAATAACCAAGAATAAAATGAAGTGAATATAAAAATATATTGCCAAGTGCACACAGATATATTTTTCATTAAATTTCAACCCCCAAACTTATTAGAAATTAGGTATACTGGAATAGGAAGAGCTTACTTTACTGATGTGATAATTTGCACTGCATGGCATCAGCAAGTCGTGTGTAGTCCGGATTGTAGCTGCTGATTGCTAGCCTCAAACAAGCATCCAGGTGATCGATCATCTGTCAGAGTGGCTCGGTATTTTGATTTGATGATATTCATGTGTGAGAACGCTGACTCACAAAGGTAGGTTGATCCAAAAAATGCTGTCAAGTAAATGGCACTTTTTCTGACATTCGGATACTTTTCTTCAAGAAGTAAGTAGGTGCCAAAAGTTTCCTTCTGAAGACCTGGATTTGATTTGAATGTCGTTTCGCAGAGTCAAAATTTCATTCTCGATTGCAGATGTGACCATATTAAACAGTAAGGCCATTTTTGATGCAATATCATCAATGTCAAAGTTTGCACCAAATGGGAAGCACATGAATGTTACTACAGGTTCTAGTATTGCTAAGTCTTGGAACCGTCTGTTGAAGTCTGTAATAACATTCTGCAACTGTTCAACGTATCGAACACTGTCAAACTGGTCGCATTCTTTCCCCTGACTTTCCAGCTCTGACATCATGTTTTTGAAGTTCCGCAGTTGGTGTCGCTGCAGCTGTGAGGATACCAGTTCTAGTTTTTGTTTAAAAGCATTCACTGAGGTAATCATTTCAACAATAGTTTTGTTTTTACCTTGCAACTCTAAGTTTAGCTGATTTAGAAAAGCAGTGGTGTCAGTCAAAAAAGCTAAATCTAACAGCCACACTTCGTCTTCCAACTCTTTGTAATATGTTTCTTTTAACTTCAGAAGGTCTTTAATTTAAGGTAAGAGATCCCTAAACCTCTGCAGGAATTTACCTTTACTTAGCCACCTGACATCAGTGTGCAACAAAAGGTCAGTGTGTTCTACTTTATTTTCTTCTAGCTGAGACCGGAAGAGACACCTTTGTAGACTTCTCGCCCGAATAGAACACACAATCTTATGGGAAATATCCATAATTTCTTTAATATTCAACATTTTACCACACAATGCTTGTTGGTGAATTATGCAGTGATAATTAAAGAAGTTTGGAAACCTTTTGTCACTTTTGCACAGGGCGATGAACCCATTGGAGCGGCCAGTCATAGCAGGTGACCAGTCAGTTGTTATGCTCACAAGCTTGTGAAGTGGGAATTGTGTGTCGTTAACAAACTCACTGAATGCATGAAAAATGTCCTCACCTCGAGTTTTCCCTCTTAAAGGTAGGATTTTAAGCAGTTCTTCTTTGGCAGTCATATCTTTAAACACGATTCTAATAAAAATGCATAACTGTGATGTGTCGATCACATCTGTCGAGCCATCAAACTGAAGTGAAAGGAACACGCAGTCATGTATGTCTTTCTTCAGTTGTTCCACCAAATTCTCATCCATTACTTCACAACGCCGCATCACAATATTTCTGGATAGCTGAAGCTGGTTAATAGCAGACAATATTTCCGATTTATTACTGAAATTCTGAAACAACGATTCTGCTGCTTCTGTAAATGCTTCTTTGAATATTTCTCCATCCTGAAAAGGTTTCTTGTATTTCGCAAGTACACGGCTCACCCGAAATGACGCAATAGTTGCTGCTTTCGATTTTGTGCTACGCCCTGTAAAAATAGACTGCTGAGCACTAAGTTGAGACTTAAGTTCATTGACTTTTCTCTTACGTAGTTCACTTTCAGCTGGGAATTCACTGTCATACCGCTTGTGAATAGTTTTAAAATGCCTCTCTAAATTCCTCTTTTTGACGAAAGCGACACATGCATGCCAAATTAAACACACATTTGGAATTTTTCATCGTAAAAAAATATGCCGTCTCCCACTCATTGTGAAAGTTGTAAGTTTTTTGTTTCTTGGCACTTGGTCCAGCACTCATTTTAACGGTGTTAATGCAATTGGACTGGAGAGTGACCTTCACCACCGATTATTCCAAATGACTGACCCGTCACTTAAGTGACACATGCTCATAACAGCTCAGCTTACCGCGGTATTAAATTTTGGCAGAAATTAAAGTTAGCGGTATCATTTTCTGTGACATT
This sequence comes from Bathynomus jamesi, assembly GCA_023014485.1. Classification (NCBI taxonomy): domain Eukaryota; kingdom Metazoa; phylum Arthropoda; class Malacostraca; order Isopoda; family Cirolanidae; genus Bathynomus; species Bathynomus jamesi. Next base: position 413,588 of record JAJOZX010001999.1, read on the forward strand.
AATTAAAGTTAAACTTTGTTAATTTTGTTAATGACTGGTAAACACAAAGATAAAACAAATAAATGTTGCTACCGATAATGGAGGTGATAACATAAAGAACGCTAAATTTTGGTAGTAGCGGTCGGCTCTTGTGCTCGTTAGTATTGTGAAATGTAAGGTCTCTGTTGCTAGGCTAAGCTACTGGTCATTCTGCGATCTACTGAATATTGCTCTGCGATTTACTGGTAGATCGCGATCGACGTTTTGGCCACCCCTGATGTAAAGGGTAAAACAACACGATTTTTAATATACTGATTCAATAAATTTGCTTTTATTCAGTGACTTTTATTATCAAATCAAAGATACATAAAACATTTACCTGTAAACAAAATTTCAGTTCGAAGCTATCAAAAATAACGATTTATTAAATATTTCTCAAATAATACTACAACTGATGCTCGACAAACTAATCAAGAATCCTTTATTTCCATTTTCACTTTTGTAAATTCTAATACTGTATACAATTAATTTTTTGCAGGGTTATAAAATATAGTGAATATGTCATTTTCAGAGGAAGATAAGATTATAATTAAACATTATAGACTAGAAAAGGGATATGAACGAACGAAACTACTCCAAATTCCCCAACAAAGGATGGACTCTTGGTGGTTTGGGAAAGCTTCTAAAGAAAATTGACGAGACTGGGGATATCAAAAGAAGAGAGGGAAGTAGGCGACCAAAAACTGTTAATGGAGGTATTTCCTATATTTTATAAATCTTATGATGTATTTTATAACCAAAATGAGAATAAAAATTTTATTACCAAAGTTTTACCGCCTCTGTGGACTCCCAGGATTCAAAACTGGAGCGATGTTCAACAAAATTTGTTGAACATAAACAATCCTCATTAAATTATTAATTTTTAATATAATAATCTGAAAATTGGTGTACATATATACTGTTTACATAGTTTTGCTCTGTCTGAGTTTCATTATGATTGGTTAATAAATGTTAATTTCATGGCTGTTTTTAGAGTGAACACTTTTTTTTTGCAGACGGTATATATATATATATATATATATATATATATATATATATATATATATATACAGGGTGATTACAAGTGATCTTCCTGATTTTAAACATTTATTATGAAAAAACTAACAAAGCTACAGCGAAAAGTAAGATATACAAATAAAGAAGAACTCAAAACGTTTTATTTACAAGCTATTGAAATTCAATATGAGCTCCTTTTGTGGCTCCTTTTGAAGTTACAACATTCCTGAATGAGCAATTGCCTGATCGTTGGATTGGGAGTGGGGGGCCCATTCCTTCGCCGGCTCGTTCGCCCGATCTAACCCCACCTCTTGACTTCTTCCTCTGGGGCTATGTCAAAAATTAAGTTTTTGTTCCACCAATGGCAACAACTTTGGAACATTTGAAGGAAAGCATACGTGAGGCTGTTAGAAAAGTTCAGTATGATATGCTACAAAATGTATGGAGGTTAACAGAATATCGCTTTGATGTCTGCAGAGCCACAAAAGGAGCTCATACTCAACTTCAAAAGCTTGTAAATAAAACCGAGTTCTTTATTTGTATATCTTGCTTTTCACTGTAGCTTTGTTAGTTTTTTCATAATAAATGTTTAAAATCGGGAAGTTTGTAATCAACCGGTATATATATATATATATATATATATATATATATATATATATATAACATTTACAATTCTTTGATCATTAAACAAACAATTAATTATTACAAGTATTATAAAATGTATCTTATTTCTACAATTCCGGACAAGAAAAAGAGAATGCTGTCCTTAACCCTTAATATGTGTACCCAAGTACCCGAGTATTGCGAGCGTAACTTTTATAATGGGTAGGGATTAGGGGTTAATGCGCTCATGACCTGGATAATACCTTTGAGTTATACACCTTTATGAGTAGTGAGTATCTGTGACGTTATTATGATAAAAAAGACGCCTCTGTGTAACAGTTTTGAAAAAAAAAAAAATGGTGTGGGGTCACTTACATTTGAAAACAGAACTGTCATTAGTCACGTTTATCAAGAAATCTTAGAATACTTCATGCTGGAGTCTGCAAAACAGCTGTATGGAGACGAACCATTTATTTTTCAACATGACCTGGCTCCAGCTCATGCGGTTCGTGCAACATCTGCTTGGTTAATGCTCATGACATTGAAGTAATACCATGCATTAACTTTTCACTATTTAATAAAGTTTTTGCTATATTTTAATTTTTTTCAAAACTGGTATACAGAGGTATCTTTTTATCAGAATGACGTCACAGATACTCGATATTTCTCATAATGGTGTATAACTTAAAGGTATTATCAAGGTCATGAGCGCATTTGAGACAGTATCCTATTTTTCTGGTCCGGAGTTGTATATGCCTAAATGGCTTGGGTAATATGCACCAAATTTAGTATACACATTAAAGGAAAACCAAGAAAGGTTTTATTAGCACACCTTGAGAGGGGGACTTCAAAACGGTTAGGGTAATCTGCACCAAATTTATATACACATTAGGGGAGAACCACGAAAAGATTTGGTAACACACTCGCCCCTCCCAGTTCCCCCCACCTCCTAGGTTGTTTCGGGGCTTTTGCTGCGCAAGCCGCAATGGGCATGTTAGTATATATATATATAATATATATATATATATATATATATATATATATATATAATATATATATATATATATATATGTGCAGAAAGAAGCGGCCAAGGGCAGCGTCGGCGAAAATGCTCTCACCCTACAGAAGGAGAAAGCCGAAATCAAGGTCCAGAGTTTTCGAGATGCCTGGGCACACAGCATTTGAAAGAGTGGAGGTCATAGAGGAATTGAGGAAGATTGTTCCATAGTTCACTGGTTGAGTAGATCGAAGATTGAGAATACCGATTAACCCTTGCGTTGGAGAGTTTGACAGTAAAGGGATGAAAATGTGTCGAATGTCTGGCACCGCAAACTCTCTTTAAAGTAGGAGGTATGCAGTTAGAGAGTTCAAAGGAGCAGTGTCCATTATAATAGCGCTAGTAAAGAGAGTGAGGCAACGTTGCGGCGAAGAGAGAGGAAATGAAGACAGTGAGTAAGAGGCGGGGAACCGATGAGACGAAAAGCCTTTGATTCTACCTGGTCAACTAGAGCTGTGTGGATTGAACCACCCGACACGTGAGAAGTGTACCCCATACATGGGCGGGACAAGACCCCTGTGTAGAGACAACTGAGTAGGGGTGAATAAACTGCGGAGCCGGTACAGCACACTAACCTCTTAGAAGTGTTTAAGAAAGAGAATACATGTATCTCACCAAAATGGGTTATATAAGTTGAGACTGAGAAAAGGTTCAGCAGGTTATGGATGGGCAACCCGACGGAAAGTTCATCCAGGGAAAGGCCAAGTGAAAGTCATAGAGATTGTGATAAATATGGCTTGAGATATTTTAGTGTGTGCTTGCACCAGCAGCGAATTAAAAGGTAAAAATCGAAACCTTTTAATAACTCCCTTCCTCATCAGCAATAGACGTTACACCCGCTCCCGCATCAGCCATTCGACCAGCCTAAAACAGTAGTGTCAGCAAGGGTGGGTTTAACTTACTCGCCTTGAGTGGGTTATAAGCGAATTCTTCGAAGGTGCCAGTTGCAACCTTGACTGCAACAAGGCTGAACGCCCGTCCTACTCATCATCTCGAAGCTTAGAAGGCGCGGCTGATCCCTCGTTTCATCCGGAAGGGCACGTCTATGAAGAACATAGGTCATCAGAATTCATGATGTGGAACTGGAGTGACAAGAGCCAGAGGACTGCAACGTTCTGCATCAGTCAGAACTCCAAAATAAGTATGCAACAATAGCTAGTACAGAGTAGACCTTGCGAATCCTAGAGCAAAATACTCCCTCAGCAGAGAGTTCTCCCACACTAAAAGTTCATAATTTTACTAATTTTTCATCAAACCCATCTACTTTTGACCATAACACACACCCCATTCACCCCACCACGGGTCCTCATCGATTCCGTCAAGCCCCATTACACGCAATCAAGCCGTAGGTTCATTAAAAAACAATAAGCTCATCTCTAAGGACACATCCTTATCCGATGAAAGGGAAACAATGAGATCCGATAATAATACTTCCGTAGAGATGGACATTAAAAAAATTAAAATGCTTTCGAAAGATTGTCCCATTGTCACTGGCAATATTGAAGATTATGAAAATGTTGTTAAATAATGGATTCAAGTAGGAGCCTAGATTCCTTATCGCACATTCATTGCGGAAATCGAAAGACTCATCCCGGAAAGGGATCATAATTCTAACGTGTTCAGAATTAGGTCACCGATCAAGTGCTCAGCTTTTCCCGCGAACCAAATTTTGATAAACTTGCAAGGACAATATCAGACGTGGCCGAGATTTAAACGAGTATGTTCCAACTTGTTCTCGAGAAATAGTAACAAGGAAATAACATCCAGACTAATGCAAATAAAGAGGGATTACAAAAGGGAAGGGGAATTTTTCCAAACATTTGTTTAGAATCAAATGGGATTTAACCAACTTTAAATCAGACACGCCGAATATGTTGCAAAAATTTAGACAAAGACTCCACAGTTCACAAAGTCCTAATGAACACAATTCCCCCACATACTTGGCAAGACTATGAATCCTTTAGCGCCTCGGTGGTGTAGTGGTTAGCGTCGCTGACTACGAACCCATCGGCTCCGGGGTCGAGACCCGGTGACGGCAGGCGACGCGCAGCAAAACCCAGCTGTTTATCCTTCCACACAATAAAGAAATTGGTTGGTAGATAAATGGTACCCTGGGTAGCCTAGTGGTTAAGACGCTAGACTGCTGGTGGGGCGTGGTTCGGATTCCACGTTAAACTGTAGGTCTAAGAGAGAATGACAAGCTTGACCTTCCTCAGAATGAACAATTTGGGCGGAAGCTAAACTAAAGTTAATACCTATACACTAAAATTAAGACTAAACACAGCTCTAAGATTAGATAAGACCATTAACGTACTGTACGTATTACACACACGAGTATGAAGAAATGTGCAAGGATTTTTCTACACCCTATATGCAGTGGCGGTTCCTCATATGGGCAATATGGGCAGCCGCACAGGGCGGCATTTGTGGAGGGGCGGCATGAGCGCCTGCAAAAAAAAAAAAATAAAAATAAGAATAAATAAATAAAGAAATAAATAAAAATAAAAAATAAAATAAAATAAATAATAAAAGATCAATAAATATATTTTTATTAATAAAAAACCATCTATTGCATTTTCCATAAACCTTCCCATAAAAGACCTAAACAATGCAAAATGCTTCCAGATTAATATTATTGGGAATAAAGGCCCATACTTTAACATATGTAATGTTATTTTTCTGGGTTTGGTTAAATAGTGAAATGTATATTATTTATTACAGAACGAATCTTCACACTAAGCCACTAAGGTCTGTCAAATAACCGCAAATGGATAAGAAGAGGTCAAAGCTATCAGGTGCTCAGTTTAGAAAAAAGAGGAAAGAAGAAGAGGAGAAACGAGCAAAAGATAAAGGTATAGAGCTATGTCATCTACTCTTCACTGCTATATTGCACTGCTATTTTGTGATATAGCTTTCTGAGTCATTTGAAGTGTACTATTATGTATATAATTAGCCATTAACCAAGGAGGTTGTATTATTCATTTGTTTCCTATTCTAAAAGTTTAATAAATTGTGCTTAATAACATGTTAAATTAATTGTACTAGCCTATTCATGCATTGGTCTGTTATGTTCTATTTTACTATTTGCAGGGGCACTTTTGAAATATTTTGGAACACCCTCTGCCACTAGCCAGGATGAGAAGCCGTCTACTTCTGCCATTATTGAGGCTGAGGAGCCATCTACCTCCTCAGCCTCACATATGTCTCCACAAATGCAGTCTGATCCTGAGGATGAAGACCCATTTGCTTCTACTTCTCCCCGGCAGGACTCTTCAGGTGAGTTTGTGTGCACATATGTCTGTGAGTGTGTGCGTGTGTGTGTATGTGTATGTGTGTGCATCCCTGCAAAGCATTTTGCAAACAGTTATAAATTATAATGTTATTATCACTGGGTCTGGGTTACTGGGTATGTGTGGTGTTTCACCACCATAATTCCATAACACCACCACCATAACAAAGTGCTGTGAATAATGTGTTATCTAACTTAGGTGTGTATACTAATGAGTAATGCTCTTGTTCTTTCTATTAGAAATGCCTGGAGCAGAATCGCCTCCTGAGGATGAGTCTCTGTCCACCGACCCTGCTAACTGGCCTTCAGTTCTGACTGAGAGAATTCGGACACAACTGGTTTCCAGGGGACCAAGTCAAGTACCATCTGACTTTGTATTCCCTAGAAACGACAGTGACGGAAGAAGTTTCCACCATCAATACTTCAGGAAGTCATTGGTTAGTGGGGAAAATATAACCAGAAGTTGGTTGGTCTATTCCTTAAAAAACAACAGCCTTTTCTGTTTCTGTTGTACATTATTTTCCAAGAGGAAAATAAATTTAACAAGTTTGGGACTCTCGGACTGGAAGCATGCAAGCTCATTGCTCACATCACATGACAACAGTTCAGAACACCTAAATTCTATGAAAATCTGGAAAGAACTGGCAGTGAGGATGAGAAAGGGGGAGACCATTGACAAGCAGGAGATGGCACTTCTGGAGGCTGAGAAGTTGAGATGGAGAGCGGTGCTGACACGTCTCACTGCTATTGTGCATTCTCTGGCAGTTAGGAATTTGGCACTAAGGGGACATACAGAAAAATTGTTCTCACCATCAAATGGCAATTTTCTGAAAGAAGTTGAACTGATGGCACAATTTGATCCTATAATGCAAGAGCACATTAACCGTGTCCAAAAAGGGACCTCCAGTCACACCAGCTACCTCGGCCACCACATACAAAACGAACTCATTGATTTGTCGAGCAGCAAGACCATTTCAGCAATGGTGAGCGACATCAAACAATCAAAGTTTTTTTCAATAATTCTAGATTGCACTCCAGATATCAGCCACACTGAACAGTTGTCAGTCGTGATTCGGGTTGTGTCACTGGAGGGGAAGCCCCATATAAAGGAACATTTCATGGGGTTTTTGGAGGCAGAGGAGTCCACTGGTCAACATTTGGCATCTCTGATTCTGAAGAGACTGGAGGAGCTAAAAGTTCCTTTCATGGACTGTAGAGGACAATCATACGACAACGGGGCCAACATGAGGGGAAAAACAAGGGTGTTCAATCCAGGCTCCTAGAAATTAATCCCAGAGCTCTGTTTGTTCCATGTGGGGCTCATTCTCTGAATTTGCTTGTGGCCGATGCTGCTAAGGGATCTATTGATGCCACAAGTTACTTTGGCATCTTGCAGAAGCTTTACAACTTGTTTTCAGCCTCCACACAACGATGGGCCATTTTGAAAAAACATGTGAACATCACATTGAAGATGTGGTCTGATACAAGGTGGGAAAGCAAGATGAAGAGTGTGGAGCCCCTGAGATATCAGGCAGCTGCAGTGAGAGATGCACTGATCGAGGTGAGGGACCACACCAAAGACTCTGTAATAAAGGTCGAGGCTCAATCTCTGTCAGAGGAGGTTGGGTCATACCGCTTCGCCATTTGTTCAGTGGTGTGGCATGACCTGTTGTGCCAAATTCAGCATGTGAGCAAGCAGATGCAGTCTCCTAGCATGCACGTTGATGTTGCAGTAAATCTCCTAAAAAAAACAGAGAGAGGTCTCCGCAATTACAGGGCAACAGGTTTTGTGGCTGCACAAATGGCAGCCACAGATATCTGTGAACAAATGAATGTGGAGGCTGTGTTAAAACAAAAACGGCTGAGGTCCACAAAGCGGCACTTCTCCTATGAAGCATCTGATGAGCCCTTGATTGATGCTTTGAAGAAGCTGGAGGTGACATTTTTCAATGCAGTGGTTGATGCTGCAACATCAGCCATTCAGGAAAGATTTTCCACGTTGGAAATTGTGGGAGAGAAGTTTGGAGTGCTGACACATTTCCAAAATCTCACATTTGAGGAGCTGACAGAACAATGTGTGAACCTTAGTACTACACTACACTTTAAGGGACAATCTGACTTGGATGGCAGAGAGCTTGCACAGGAGCTGAAGAACTTGCCTGACTTGCCATCAAAGACCATATCCTTGCTTGAACTGCTGACATTTATCCATGAAAGGGAGCTCTCTGAAATATATCCAAATTTGTGGACTGCTCTCAGAATTGGTCTTACTCTTCCAGTCACTGTTGCTGAAGCAGAGAGGAGCTTTTCAAAGCTGAAGCTCATCAAATCCTACCTGAGGTCAACTATGTCACAGGAACGCCTTACCGGTCTGGCCATCATCAGTATAAATCATACAATTGCTGAGCAGATTTCATATGATGATTTAATTCATGACTTTGCATCAAGGAAGGTAAGAAGATTCAGGCTTTAGATGGCAGTTGTGCTGTGGTGCAATTTATTTTGTTTCTTGTTCAAAGTGTAGCATAATAATTACCCTCTCTTAAGTGTCTTATTCTATTTATGTGATAGAGCATTTGTACAATTTAGAAATTTGATTCTCTAGTTTATTTATGGCAGTTGTGCAATTTAATTTGTATTTTTCCTGTTCATAGTACCATAATTACATTCTCTTAAGTGAGTTATTCTATTTACGTGATGAAGGATTTGTAAAATTCAGAAATTTGAGTCTTTGTTTTGGTTCTGAAGTTCCAACAATTAGTCCAATAAAAAGTTATTTTGTGAAAGAGTTATGTATGTCCTTTATTTTGGGGGGATTCGAATGTGTGTGTGTTGGCGAACAGGGGGGGGGGCGCTGAAGGTGAGGTTCGCCCAGGGCGTCATGTAAGCTAGGACCGCCACTGCCTATATGAACTTTCCCATCACACCTGGATTCTGTTCAACCTCTACGTAACTTTTTACGGATGCCTGCCTTATAAAACACCGACAGTTGTCTAGAGGCACTACCAGCAATGGGGCTGCCATGTGATCAGGAGAAAATACAAAATTTGAACACAGAGTGGAATATCATACTACGACGAATGAATGAAGAATTTGATTTCAACTTCTTTTTTATCATCAATCACTAACGGTTCGACCTGATCTTTGTGCTATGTTTTCTGGAATGAAAGAGGTAAGAATTCATCCCTTGCTGCTCCCAGTCACAACAGCTAAAGGTGAACGTTCTCTTTCGTCAGCGAATAGAATTTTGTGTTCCGAAAGAAGTCGCCTTCTGCCTGATCACGTGAATGAATTTATGAGCATATCAATTAAAGGAATGGAAGTACTGGGGCAAGAGTACAAGCCAAGAAGGATGTAGTTATAGTGCTTCATAGAAGGCCTGATTAGCCAACTTTAATTTGTGATGATTTTAAAACATGAGTTAAATCTAATAAAATAATCGTGAAACATTTTTCGGTTTTACTATGGTGCCATATAGTCCACATTTTCCCTCACGGTCCCACCACTCGGCCTTCATCCCCTTGAAAATTCGCACCCCCCCTCTAATTTCAATTCCTGAGGAAAACACTGGATGTGTGTTTATGCACAAGTGTGTACGTACATGTATAAAAAGACTTGAGCCTACTTGTGTGGGCTGTAACGTCGCATGGGAAAGAACAATTTCCTGAGGCGAAGGCTCAATTTCCTTATTTCTTTCGTTGTAAATTCATCTTGAAACAAGTCCTTTCTACGGTAAAAATATATTTTCATTTGCTAACGAACACAAATGAAAATTCATTGAGAAGAAGTGAGCGAGTTTTCACTTTTTCGTCTTGACCTAAATTTGAAGCGACCTTGAAAAATTTCCAAAACTTCCTCGAAATGCCGTTCACGGTTTGTGGTTGGAGAATTTGTTCATAGCCTCCTCGAAAACTATGAGAAAGCCTATCAACTGAGGTCAAGCGCGACCTCGGAAGAATTTCAGCTTTGAGAAAGTCCTTAAACCGCAATTCCATTTTACAGCCAAAAACTTCTACTTAACAAAAACATGTTAAGAATAAGGTTGGGGGAAAAATGTATAGAATCACGGTCACGGTCGGAAAGAAGGAGGGAGGGAAGTGGCTTTTTCTTTTCCTTCCTTCATTGCCACTCGTAGCGAACTCGGTTCATCGTTTATTATGCCTCATTATCCGACGCAGAAATTAAGTAGGCCTACTTTTCTAAATGTGCCAAAATGGTTATTTCACAATTCATATTAAGTAGGCTTCCTCTCTAAATTTGCAAAAAAAAATTATTTCACAACTTCATTCGTTCATTTTATTTTTTATTCCAAGAACCTAAGCACAGGCATTTGAACACGATAACATTTTTAGTTTTCTCAGCCACTATTTTATGAGAAGACACGTAAATACTCGTTAATACTAGAAGAGAAGTGATAACCACGTGTCAATGACAAAGTGCGTTATGCTTAGGCTGACCATATTTCCTTGAGACAAAAACGGGACATTGGGATGGCAAAAAAGGGACGGGGGTTATGTAATATTCTGTATTCATGAAAAAGTAAGTACATAAACATATTGAGCTTACAATTATTCTTCAGTGACAGAACCCATACAAAAACCCATACAAAACGGTACTGTCCCGTTCAAAACGGTACGTATGGTCAGCCTAGCACTTATGCTTCAATGCATTTTTGACAAGTGACGAAGTTTAATGACTATTGTGATGTGCAGATCTGATTTGTAATAAATTTACTAAATGTCACCGAGAGAAATTCTGAAATAGCGTCTCTTTATTTTATATTTGTTTGGGGATTTGAGGAATATTTGTAATGAAGATTGTTAATATAGTATTTTTGTAAGTATTTCTAATAAACTTTCTAATATAGCGCTTTTGTATATAGTTCTTTTGGGAAGATAAATTGATATTTGTACTTCTTAAAGACAGATATTCATTTACTTGTACTATTAATATATCGGCCAAATAGAATATTTAATAATAAAACACTACACTATCCGCTAACTGTAAATTTACGAGGCCTGGCCGGTCGAGATGAAGGAAGGGACTGAAAACCGTTTTGTTCAAATTCAAACAATTTTAAAATTCAATCATCCTTCATTACGATTTAGAACCCTAACTGAGGTCAATTAAGTTATACGTGTGAGCTTTTTACTGTGGTACTTCTCTCGTTGCTGGTACCAAAGGATCATTGAGGGCGTTTCTGGACTGCGTTGTTGCTACCGGCGGACGCATGGCACTCGCCAAACCCCATTGTAATCCCCCAAAGCGGCGGTTCATTCCACTAAACCCCCGAACTTGTCTGGCAAAAACTTAGAACAGTTCTATAATAGAATTTTGTTTTGTGCCGAAAGAAGGAAACACGACTTCGCTTCCGTCTTCGGCAGGAACAAAGACAACATTCACTCAGTGTCTCAAGCCAAACTTTGGTGATTCCCATCAGCAACAATCCACAAGGTAGGACCTCAACCCAAATGGCACTGGATGTTCCGACCAGCAGCGACGAGCGTCTTCTTATTCTTACGGTGAACGAGAATTATCTTCAATCCCCGCTTGCTTCACCGGATACGACCGCCTTCAGCTGAAAGATCACTTCATCTAAATTAACTCAAGGAACCCGAGAACTACAACACCAGAAGGAAGCAAGACGTTCCTTTACGGAACAGCTTTCGCGATCAATTAACACTACCAGCGAAGACTGGATTCAATGTATACTCCAATACAAGTGGTGTTACAGACTTTGAGTGACCAGCCATTAAAGTAGCTAATAAATATTGTTAAATTGATAAATAGTTATTTTACACTGCTAAACTGACATTATTAGTTGACTAACTATGGTGATGTATCCATACTATACTAAAATTGTTAACTAGTTAATTTAGCATTATTATCTCATTTATTTACATTTGTATTATCATTTCATACGTGTTTCATTTCCCTTCTAACGCTTTGCTATCTTGGTTCATTTTTCTCGTGCTATGCGTTTATTTTCTTTTCACTGTTTTCATTTATGACTGAAATTTACATTATTCTGTAACCCGCTAAGTTCGTAGTTTTATTTTTTTTTCATTCTGCCTTTCATTCATTTTTTCATATAGGCCTACCGTTTAAATGCTGGGTTTCAAAATTTCATGATCAGACTGTCGGGATCCAAGCATCCCATTTTTTTATAGTATTTAATCTCTTGCCTTATGGAAAATTCTTTGTTTACTATGAGAGTTCATCTATTTTTAAGATATATATATATATATATATATATATATATTAGAGCCCTGGGAATCAATTTTTTTTTCGAATCGAATCTCGAATCAAATCAACTGTACACATATAGTTTATGGGTATATATACTGAATAAAGTTTCAAATTAAACAGAAAATGGTTTCTTTATTTAGAGCAGGGGTTCCCTAACTTCTGAGCTTGTCGACCCCTCGGTGAGCTTATAAAGTTATTAACGACCCCTAACCCAAATTCTCAATATTTAAAATAATTTTAAATGAAATGAAGTCAAGAAACATCAAAATATAATCAATATTTATTAATCATTATAGTTATACAATTACCATTATTAGTAATCAAGTGAAAATTAATAACCGCTAAATACCTTTACAATTAAATCTTCTCTAATGAGATGGATGGGCCTGATGAGCATTAACAAGGGCATGAACATTAGGCTGTAGGTTTGAGAGTTTGAGCCTTATGTCACCGCGCTCATCGATGTTAAGCCTAGACCCCTAGAACTTTATCGACCCCCTATCGACCCATAGATCTTTATCGACCCCAGGGGGTCGATTTTGACCACTTTGGGAACCCTTGATTTAGAGTAGTAAGCATAAAATTAATTAAATCTTCTTGAGAACAAAGGACAAAGTAAATCCTTCTAAAAAAACTGTATTAAGTATCTGATCATGAGGAGGAACAATGCTATTAAAGTACGATAAAAGTGTATTGCACAAGAGATTGGTTTCAGTATATATGATAGATTGAATTATAATCTAAGTAAAAAGAAAATTGTTTATTTACGAGTGTTCTTCAAAACAACATCACTAATGTTGTTTACCGGACTTAATGGAGATTCGAAAATATCGAAATGGAGCCCAAGATCAAATGGAATCCTCTCTCCCAATTCGAAATCGAATCTCGAAGCTTCGCAGGCCATATATATATATATCAGGTGTCCCAAAAAAATACTCTACGAGGTATTTCCAAATAAATGTTGTAAGCTGAAAAAAAAAAAAGGAATCTAGACACAAAAACAAACGCAATAAATACGTGAAACAAAGGAGCTTAACTTCAATTGAACATGTTCAGTGTAATGGCCATTTTTTTCAACACAATATTCAACTTTTACACAAATGTTTGACATAATGTTCGTAAATAGCTCAGCTGAGATGTTGTTGATTACTTTATAGAAAAGACTTCGGAAGCAAAATAAAAAATCTTGTTGCACTTATATTTTGATTGCAACCAAATTTTGGTCAATTATTGCCCTGGTAATTTTAACAATACCCATAAAATTATAGGGCTGTAGCTCAATTAGTTTCCGAGTTATGGTAGTTCAAAGTTTTACATATTTCATCATGTTCGTCAAGTATTTGGCATTTCATGAATAACCTATGAGAGTGTGAACTTCAATAACTAATGAAGTTGTCACGCTAGACCTCTGAAATTCTGCGTGTTAAATCTCTTCTACATGTGGATAATGCTGAAATAGACTATATTAATTTTTATCTATTAGTTCCTCCACAAGAAGTCATTGAAACTGGGTACTGTTTGTGTAAAAATTAAACTTGCGAGGATTTTGCAATTTTATTTTACCAACAAAATCAGTTACAAAACCAAGGATTCATACGACACTGAATAGTGAATAGCCCTACTACACGTCTATGCACACAAAAAAAAAAAAAAAAAAAATTGAGACACCTATCTTGATAATTTTATGATATATTGAGCGTGAAAGTTGGTACAAAGTGAAAAGTCTCCTATATTTGATTGCCTGTTACACAATGTGGCCATGGGTTCAGGAATCCACTTTTTTTTCTGCTAAGTAGATCTATTCAAGGCCTTTGTGAAATTTTTTATTGGATAGCCTATTCAAATGCCATAATATTAAAAAATTCTGTTTTGTATGAGAGTATTTAGCATTTTCGCTATTTAACAAAATACATAATAATACAAAGTTTTAGGCGTGTATACACTTTACCAGCTATTGCTATCCTAATGAGACAGTCTTATAAATAATAATATAAACAATTAGAAATGTTCACAGTGTTTCATCTAGATCATATATATTTATTTCAGCTTGCGATAAATATGTACAATATGTAAGTGCAGTATTGAACTGCAAGCTTATAATGCAAAAAATTCAATGTATTTAATAAATACATGTATGAATCAAATCATACACGTATATTAAGATGTGACCTCAGAAAAAATTATTTTGAAGTAAAATCTCTTCAAAATTTGTATTATTTCAACATTTCTTCAATGCTCATATGGTACATATGTTTGGCCTTACAAAGGCCTTGAATCTGTCTTTCAAGTGTGATAAAATTGTATTTTAAACTTCATGGCAACATGGCATATATGGCTGCTGATTAAAGGTTATTTTCAGCTATGTATCAACTTCAGAGACCAATATTTTGGGAAATAATCAAGACAAAAACTTCAGATGTATGATATCCATAAATCTGTGGCTGTGGTATTGACAAATATGAGAATCAGTGGTGTAGTACATTTTCTTGGTGTTGAAATAAAGTCTAAAATCACCAAAATGTTCAGTTTCGCACGTGAAATACACTACTTTTAGGGACAGTTTGGAGGACTACCACGAGCACGAGGTAATATTCTAGACCTGTAATAATTTAAATGTGTTGCCATATATAAATACTTTGAGTTGGCAAGTTTTGATTGAAATCTGAGATATAAGCGCAACAAGCATTGTTTAATTTGGGATGGAATGCCCTTTTGGTCTTTAGGTCTTCAAGTCTTAGGCTTGGTAGAGTAGATCCTGTCTTTTATGTAACCTCACAAAAAGTGTCAGGGGTGTGAGGTCAGGTGAGTATGGGAGCCATTCCACTGGCTCATGAAGGGAGACTAGTTGCCCGGAAAATGTTTCCTCACAAAGTTGAGAGCTTCACAAGCAGTGTGTGGAGGTGCTCCATCCTGCTGAAAACTAAATACTTAGCTCTCATTAAAGACTATAGCCTAGTAAATCCTTCTATAGCCTTATTAGTCTATAGTCTATTGGCAGCGGTATCGTCTTTTCCTAATTTCGTAGAAATTAGTGCGAGTCCTGGCCACAAGTTCATCCGCCACAACTGCTGCATTTGGGGTACAGAGGAACCTCTCAAAGTCTGACGACATGAGACTCGCCGAAAATCAGTCTGGTGCGCTCTCAGAAAGTCGTGTATCATTGGCCCTTTCCTTTTGAACAACCAACAGTCAGTGGTGAACGCTACCTTACAATGTTGCAGAATTTATTTATCCCTTTTATCTTTATTCTTTATTCCCTGCCATTACGCTTTGAATTTGCGATAGTTCTTGAGTGAAGTCTTTCCAGACAAGTGGATCGGTAGAGGTGGACCAGTTGCCTGGCCACCTCGTTCACCTGACCTATCCCCAGTGAACTACTTTTTATGGGGGCCATGTTAAAAGTGTCGTTTACTCATCAAAACCACACTCTTCGGATGAAATTATGGCCAGAATCACAAATGCAATTCATGAAATCACTCAGTAGCAACTGCAAAATGTTTTTAGTTCTTTGGAAAACCGGATTGAACGAAGTATCAAGAAAGATGATGATTATGTTGAGGCCAAGAAATTTGTAATGCAGTGTGTTAAAACTTTAATAATTATGCTTTCATATGCCGTTTACAGTTTATTTCTATCATGTGTACATTAAAGTTATTAAAGTTCAACGTTGCACAAAGACTCTGGAATCACCCTATATATATGCGTGCGTGCGTGCGTGTGTGTGTGTGTGTTTTATAAAATGTATGTGCACACAGCTATGTGTGCTATAAAACCATCCCTCTTTGCATTCTTCAAAGAGGGCCTACAAATAGGTTATCTTTCCCTCAACCCCCTCTGGGCACTCCCCCAAGATGGGTTATATATGTGGGCTTGGGAAAGGATTTCGGAGGTTACTGGCTGAGGGCCAGACTGGAAAAGTCGATCTGGGAAAGACCATAAAAGGCGAGTTATATAAGAGTCAAACATCATTACTAACTTTATGCATCATTTGATTAATATTAAACTTAACATTTAACTCGGGAGAATTATTCCGTGCTTACATCACTAATAAATAAACGAAGAATCATTGACTGTGAATTTCCTCATCGGTGCCAGTTTGTATGCGTTACCCCCTCATTAATCCGCCCCGCTTCCCCATTCAAGCACTCATCCAATCGACCAATTTGAATGTTATATATATATATATATATATATATATATATATATATATATATACACACAAAATAAATGCAGAGAAAAAATACTGGAACAGCAAGGAAGGCCTGTGCTTTGGTTTCCAGGCAGAAAGTGGCGTGCTTTGAAAGTGTAAATCTGTAAAACGTACGGTTGACGCTCGTGATATGTCACCATTTAAATATAGTCGCGTGATTAGACAAACGCGTAGTAGATAGCTTAAAATCTTGGCTTATGTTTGGGACAATTCTTAACTTGAATTTCCGTCAGATAAAAAAACAGAAACTACTGACCGATTAATACAACTATAAGTCGTTACAAAAGTGTCTCCAAGATAAGGTTTAGTTCACGCACAAGGTTGCAGAGATCACATCAACGCTAGCACAACAGAACTGAAGCCCCTACTTCAGCAATACACAGACCTTCGGCATTCTATAGGTATCTTTTGTTCTCGAACAAATCTCAATTTCACCAGTCCACATCGAGAGGATGTGCAGATCAAGCGCGGATCAAACGTAGCAGGAATCCTGTCTGTAACCTACAGTTAAAACAGGGTGGTCTAAATGTAACGCCAGCTATTTGGGAAGCTAAAAAGACTGATTCGGTACTCACTGTAGGACTTTTTACTTCTACTAAATACAATTTTTCTTTTTCACTGTTCCGTGAATGTGATATGCATTTACATGCGTATTTGCAGCAAGAGGACTGTGACGCATGTCACTTCCAAAACCGTGAAAGACAAAAGAGATACAAGGTTCTTTCTTAACCCTCGTCAGAAACCTTCAATTTACTTACGTTGTTGGAACCATGGGGTCTGTATGACCCCAGGCCTAAAATCTTAAAAAAAAATGGTGCTGTAAAAAGTCTGTAATGAATCAATCACATGAATGAAACATTCTATTATATTTAAAAACTTTTCACGAATATCATCTCTTTCAGTGTTTTGACTCCATGGTTCCTGATGAGGGTTAAACAGCTTGAAACCAATTTATCCCTAGAAGACCAGTGTGTAGCCGCACACATAGCGACTAGCGTGGGATCTACGTAACCCCACAATGAAAATTACATCATTTATAGTTGCTATATAAACAATTTTTGTTACTAAACAATAATAAAAATTAATTTGCATACAATAAAAGATCATTTCCAGAAAAACAAATGTACTTTTATTGTAATAGGCCACGCTAGCTTTGTAGGGTTAACATATTCCGAAGCACCTAAATCATCAGCTGGAAAAACTAAAAGCTTCTCGCACATATGTGGGACCTCTGGGAAATTTTGAGCATGCCATGCTTAAATAAGTAATTACTTCTACGCCAGGGCAAATGCTCATGAGGTCCATGAAAAAGTTACTAGATAGATATCAACTGACTATTTATCTACTTTTATTTTGCATTTTTTACTAATTCTCATAAGAATTAATGCCACATTGAAGCAAAGGAAACTGTCTATTAGTTTACGCACTGTAAAATGACTTTCTATGCAATCAAACATCTTTATTTATAAAACAAAAAAAAATTGTAATAACTAAACTCAAAACATTTTGATCAAAACAATAGTAAAATTTAAGTGATCACTAAAAACGTTCATACAACCAACGAAATGACATTGCAGCAGATGACCTCAGAGCTCAACGTTCACCGAGACGCCACGGACCTACTTTTATTTTACTGATGGTACTGGTAGTGATGAAAAAGAAGAGCAATAGGCCACATTAGTTGGCCTGAGCGCTATGCCAGTTTCTGGGCTTCCTGAATGATTATTAATACTTTTATTTTATCTATGGGGAATCTGATCGAAGACTCTATTAGCCAGTTTTTTAACTTAATCTAACATAACCAATTTAACCTAATCTAGCGTCACCTGACCTAAACTAATTTAATATAGCTAAAGAAGATTCTTCAGTAAAATGGCGTGTCTCCAACGACACAGGATTCAAGGAATAAAAAAATCATAGACATGACATTCACAAACAAATGAAATGCATCAAATTAGAAAATCGCAGTCGTTATCAAAGGAGAGACGATTATCACCTCAATTTTTAATCATGATTAGGCGAACATGAATCATATGTAAAGGGGCTAGCCTTAGGCAATGCAGGCCCCCCTCCCAAGCACGATATTATGATTATTTACCTCAGACGCGTGGGACGCGAAATCAATGGTTCAGACTATTTCCACCTCAGGTTAGCCCTGTACGTAAAGGAAAGAAGGAAGGAAAAAACAAAAAGTTCAATGAAGTTCTAAACTGAAAATAATTATACAAATTAATTGTTCTTTTCAGTGTTTTTATCCTATTTTATTTAATACAAACTTACTATTGATATTTTTCTACATTTATTTTTTTCCTTTCTCTTTATATATTTACATTGCGTTCTTAATATCTTGGCTAACTGTCCAAAAGTAAGATATTAAACAAAGCAGGAATTCTTAATTCACTCACAATATTTCGTACTCTCTGGATGTCATCCAATAAGATGGGATCACAGTGTAATGGCAATTCACAATTTTGTTTTATTTAAGGTATTATTAACTGTTTGCAAGAGAATCATGAATCGTATTTCTTAATAATACATACTTTCGTTTGTAAATACCAAATTGTAATTATCATACCATTAATCCTGATAATAATAATAATACATAATGTACTGTCGGAATAGTCTCTACAGAATGGGACACATGTTAATTCATTTTAATTAAGTAAGTAGAGTAATCACATTAACAAGCTTTAAACTGAATTGGAGACATTTTGAACATATATGGCGTAACTCCATAAATAAATGCATTTCTCATCGGATTAAGAGTTTGTGTATTTCGCATTGGGGAGAAACTTTTTTGCGTTCGTGCACGCGCACACGCACACACACAATAAATAACTAAATAAATAAATAAATATATATATACTGAATGGTTGTTTACATTTTCAAGCTGACCAAATTTAGAACACTTGACCAGTGCTTATTCAACGCTCAATCCCCATTAGAGCACGAGGAAGCTGCTCTTGTGGAATGATTCTGTTAACCAGGGCTGTGGAGTCGGAGTCAGGAGTCGGAGTCGTGGAGTCGGTCAATTTTGAGTGGAGTCGGAGTCGGAGTCGGAAGTGCATAGTTGGATGGAGTCGGATTTAATGGAAGCGATCCTTTTTTTAAGAACAAATTCAGTTTAGGTTAGTACATTTTGTTACGGATGTTTATAATAATACAAAAACATCTTATTAATTTGCTAAACCAATAATAATCTTATTTTGTTTAAGTTTCAATCAGTTTGTATTTTGGGATTTATTGTAATTTTTGAATAAAGAGAAAAAAAGCCATTAAGGCATAGTTACAGCCACTAAGTAACCTCATGAGTCATGTGGTGGTGACGAAATGCCTTGTTTATGAATCTCCATTGGCCAAATAAAGCTAATCGTAATCAATTTGGCCTTAACATTCCATCGGAGTCGGAGTCGGAATTATACAAGTCAGATTTCTGGAGTCGGAGTCGGAGTTGGAGTCGGCAAATTTTATCACCGACTCCACCCACAGCCCTGCCATTAACCCCTCTGTTTCTTTGAACCAGTTTGGGCAGATCCTTGGGTTTGTCACGATACAAAATTGTTTTTAACCCTCAACAGAGTAGGGTCAGTTCAGAATGATCCATGTCAAGTTTCAAGTCGATATTATCACATTGTATCCAAATGCAAATGAAACTTTTTTGTTCCTTTCTTTACATTTCCTACTAAGGGGTTCCAAAAAACCTTAGCCCCCCCCATTTGCAGCTTACATGTTTACTTATATCGAAATAGTTTTTAGTGATTATAAAAATATATAAAATTCTTTATTTATTGCACGTATTAAAATTACTCTAGCTGATAAAGTGATAATATAATGGCTTCTCAATTAATTGGTGATCCGGAGAGGCAACGTGTGATAGATCGCATACGAGCAATAACATTTCGGGAAGCTCGTGATGCTAGAGCCACCTTTATAACACGTTCATGGGTTGCCAAAAAGTTGCGAAGAAGTGAGGACTTCGTCAAAAGAAATTGGAATAAAACTTTGGATGAATGTGAAATGGATACAACCAAATCTGGGCGCCCAAATTTGCCACTCTCTCAGGAAACAAAGGACATCATTGAAAGCGGCACACGTAAGCGGAAAAACAGCTGTGCTAAACTTTCTAGAGAGATCGAAGTGTTGAGAGAAAAGATCGTTAGTGGTGAGATCATTCGACTGTACCGTCATGGGCAAGGTTTAAAGCCTTGGCATGAACTTCCAAAGCCAAGAAAAACTCAACTTAACATCGATGACAGAATGTGGTTTGCCCATTATCTTGAAGATTGGGATGTGGATGATTTCATGCATTTAGCTGTCTCCGATGAATTTTTTGTTTACGTAACACGTCGGCCTAACTACCAAAATGATCGAGTGTGGGCCACAACACCAGATGAAATCGATGACAATGAACATTATCGCGAATTATTAAAAAGTCCAGACTGTGTTGGTGTGTTTGTTTTGTTCATTGCAAAGAAGCTCATGTGGGTGCTGAAGCCAAATGGTCAGAGTTGGGATGGACAGTATTTTCGTGATATTATTCTATCCCAGCATGTCATTCCTTTTCTAAGAAACCCAAACAATGTTATGGATGTCGATCAGGTCACACTTCTGCACGATAAGGCCCCCTGCTTTAAGGCATTAGCCACTCAACAGTTGTTGCGGAACCATGAGATCGATTTCTTTGGAAATGAAGAATGGCCAGGAAATTCTCCTGACCTGAACGTCTGTGAACACATTGGATCAGTTATAAAGGACAACGTTGAATGTGTCTTGTTTCAAGAACCTGCAGCAAATCGATTTTCGAAGGATACAATGACGCAACACATTGAAGCTGTTTTAGCAAATTTGCGTAACGATCAAGATCTATTCACGTCACTTTTGGCAAGCTACCCAAAGCGAATTCAGGCTGTCTTGGAAGCCAATGGCGGGAACACCAAGTTTTAATTGTTTCTCATTAAATGCAGGATTAAATTCTCTTTTGTGAGGTATGTTTAGTTTTACTGTACCTCTAATGGTTTAGGCCAGCGCTGTCCAACTTGCGGCCCGCGGAATGGAATGTTGCCAAATTTCATTTCTGAATTTTCTTCCCTATTTTGTCATTTCTAGTAGGGAGAACAACATTCAGCGGGTTCCTAAGTCGTATTAACCAACAGTGTATGATTATAGGCAACATCTTGGCCGCGCTTTATAGAAGTTGAACAGCACTGGTTTAGGCCATGGGCGGGGGGGTCTAAGGTTTATTGGAGCCCCGTACAGTATATGAACAACATATTCTGATATAGCTGAACTTCAACCTTCTTTTATGGGGAATCTAATAAAAAAATTTGCATTCTAACTTTTTTATTTTCCTCAAATTCTTTGATGTTTTACATTATATGTTGGAGCTAAACTAATTTTTTATTTGTTAAATTTTTCCAAACGAACGGTAAACATTTCATAACTATCTTATGCATGGTACAAAAGATAAGGATGAATATAAGTGAAATATTCCTCTGTACGAATACTTATGCGTGCCACTATATATATGTATAGGGTGGCGCAAAGTCGCGCATTATAGGAATTTTCAGTGTTGACTATAATATAATTTTTTTTCTTTTAGGTAGAGTATGGCTGCGAAATTAACAATAGACTAGAGGGTGAGCTTGGTTTTAATGTATGGAATACCAGGTACAAAAAATCGATGAATCGGTACAGAATTTACATTCTGTACCGATTCATCGATTTGTTGTACCTGATATTCCATACATTAAAACCAAGCTCACCCTCTCGTCTATTGTTAATTTCGCAGCCATTCCCTACCTAAAAGAAAAAAAAATATAATCAACACTGAAAATTCCTATGATGCGCGACTTTTGAGCCACCCTGTATATTGCTCCCACCAGAATTCGAACCCAACATCTCTTGATTAGAAGGTGAGGGCGCTAGCCACTAAACTACGACGTGATAAAATAGTGAAAAAAACCGTGCGTGTTTACGTGATGATATTTCATTTATGTTTTCCAGCGCTGCACCAGATGATATAAATGAAATGCTGCTCATTACTTCGGGTGTGGAAGGGTTAACACGCAAAATGCCTCTGGACGCGAAAGCGTTATGCCTTTCCTCGTAGTTAAACGCAGACAGGTTGTGTTAACTTTTATACCGTCGTAGCGTAGTGGCTAGAGCCTTCACCCTCTAATAAGGAGGTCTTCGGTTCGAATCGATTCCTGCGGGGGTAATTTTTTAATCGTGAAAAAATCGAGCGTGTTCATGCATATTCCATGTTTCTTTTCTTTATGTAGGAAGGAGGGGGAAAGGGCGAGTCCCTGCAAAAACGCCCCACCCCCCTCCTACATAAGAAGGAGAGAGCCAAAAGGAGGTCTCTCAAGGCCCACGATGCCATTTTATTTATTTAATTTTTTTTTATAAATTTGGAAAGATGTATAGTGTGTAAAATGCATGCGTGTAGCGAAGAATAAGGGGAGAAGTGTGTGTTTGAGAGCATGCTTGGTCTGCTCACAGGGTAAATGAGACACGGAAAAAGATCGGCTGAAGAGGACAGTGACGGAAGAAATGGGTGTTCCACCTTCCCTGGTCGATTGGTGTCTATAATCTCCTTATATATATATATATATATATATATATATATATATATATATATATAATTCAGATAAAAAGCCAAAATTCATATCAATATAGTAAACAACCTATAAATCGTACTTTTGTTTGGAATTAAAAACGACTTTATTCGTATTTTTCATTCCTCCTAGTGGTCATGGCCCACAGTTTCTGTTTAATTTTTCCTGTTTATACTCAGTGACAAGGTCCTATTTCTAGAGTGCTTGTGTTCGTTCAGCTTACGTACAAAAAATTACGTGTTTCAAGAAGACACCAGTCTATCAGGGGTCCACTACAAAGTACCCACAGAAAGTTATCGCTTGGTCTTGTTTTTGTACTATGCACTTGAACAGTTTGTGATAGAAACAGTGGTGGGCACCGTTAACCAAAAAGTTAACTTCGATAACGATAATCCGTTAACCCCAATTTTTAACTCCGATAACGATAATCCGATAATTTTACTACAAAGTTAACGGAAGTTAACGATAATCCGTTAACGATAACTATTTCTTTACTAACATTTTAAAAAATCAAGGAAAAAAGCTTTAAAACCCATAGAAAATGTTTATTTATGCAAAATCCAACAATAACTAGGTATTTAACTGTATTTTTATCAAGTTTTGCAACTTTCTTGCTTAATAACTTTTTTTTTTATTTTTAATAAAAAATGTACTGATTACATGTTTTGAAACCCTTGTAACCACTAACGGTGACTAACCATTAACTAAATTTTAATTTACCAGAGAATTATTATGGCGGGAACTGAAAGGTAAAATTAAATTTTAGGCACATTTATTAAAGACTATGACACAATGTGCTGGTTGCCCTTCAGAGGACGGAATTGGCAGACTGAAGTTATGGCGGTTTGAATTCATTCGCGGAGCGGTGATCTTCCGTGAATGACTTCTCGCAGTTAACGTGTTAACGGACTTTAACAGACTAAATATCGAGTTATCGGAAGTTAACTGGTCCGATAACGATAAATGGAAATTAACTTCCGTTAATAGTCCGTTAAAAAAAGTTAACTTCGTTAATTAACTGTTATCGGATTAACGTTTTAGTGCCCAACACTGGATAGAAATGATGAATAGAGTCAGATACATTCTAGTGCTGACGGAAAATTTTCTGCTTTTAAATAGTTTGAACATAAAAACGAATTTTCCAACTAGATTTGACCTTGCCCTTGTCACACATCCAAAGTTGCAAGATTTTTTTCTTAAAATAATGAATGAAACTGAACTTATGGACTAGCCAGGGAATTCCCCCCCCTGGAATTAAATTGTGTGGAGCAATGGTTCTCAACCTTTTTTGATCCACGTACAGTTCTTGCCACCATGCATCTCGAAGTACGACTACTGAATACCAGGTAGCACCAGAAGTATGGTTGCATTTGAGGAGAGGTGTTAATGGGGAGATGGGGGAGGGGGAAGGAAAGAAGGGGGAGGGGAAGTGACCCCCCCCCCCCCCCCAAAGTATAGAGACCAACGGTAACACTGACTTAGCATAATAGTAAGACTAATAACACTACAACAAATTTTCGGTTCAGAAAAAAAACGGGAATAACATTCGGTCATTCTTAATATTTCGAGTGTGCTGATTCCAAATCTGAAAATAGTTTTTTTCTATCGCGTCACGTTTCTTTGTAATGACTGCTTAAAATCTTCATACCAAAAAATAAGAATATATTGATAAACAGATAGGCTTTATCATATGGAACAGTTTAATTATTGCTATACTTCAACATATATGCGCAAAATTAACATAAAACTCTCGTATTATACTGTTTTCAACTCATTATTTGTATTTATGCTGGCGTTTGTGGGATGCTTCTCGTTGGTCAGAAATCGGCCAGCATAGCAGCATTCCACTTCCCTTTGTATCGGCTCTCCATTGTGGCTATATCCTGGTGGAATCTCTCCCCGTGTTCGTCGCTAACAGCAGATGCGTTTTCCGGAAAGAATGAGAGATGTGAATGCAAAAAATGAATTTTCAATGACATCTTACAGCCGAGACGTTGGTATGAGTTGATAAGTTGGTCCACAAGTGCAGCATAGTTGTCGTATTTAGTCTTTCCTAGTAGACCGCTGCACACATTTTTGAATACACGCCAGGCTGCCAACTCAACCTCATCCATCACCGCTTCAAAGTGTTCGTCTAGCATGAGTTGGCGAATTTGAGGGCCGACGAATATGCCTTCTTTAATCTTGGCATCACTTATTTTTGGGAATTTTTCCTTTAGATATTTGAAGGCAGGCTTATCCTGCTTCAACGCCTTTGCAAATTGTTTCATCAGCCCTAGTTTATGTGAAGTGGCGGCAAGATACCTTTTCCTTTCGTACTAGTGGTTCGTGAATAACATTGTGAGATCCAGGTGAGGAATTGTCTCGCGGCGGCCATACTGAGCGTGTGTAGTGTTCAGACCTTGCTCGGCTATCCCACTTGCATAGGAAACACACGTATTTCGTATAGCTAGTTTGCAATCCATTGAGAATAGCCACAACCTTCAAATCTGCGCAGATAAGCCATTCATGTTCATTGTATTTTATACAGTCCAGAATAAAAGCAACATTGTCATACGTTTCTCTCAAGACGACTGAATGAGCGATCGGAACAGAAGGCATTGTGTAGCAGTACACCTTTAACACTGTACAGAGATGCATCAATGACCAATCTCCACTGATTCGATTCATAGCACAAACCCAGAGCATCGAACAGACAATGTATATCAGGGGTCACCAACCTGGGCGGTAGCGCCCACTAGTGGGCTCACATTAAAGGTAATTAAACATTTATTTCATTATTTATTTTATCGATTATGTTGATTTATCCTTTTTGATCTAAGGTGGGCGATAAGCTTTTTTAATTTTCAAAAAATCGTAAAAGTGGGCGGTGAACAAAAAAAAGGTTCGTGACCCCTGATGTATATCAATGCAATAACAAAGATTGTTCTTCATTGTGAAATATTCCTGCAAATCCAAGGAGCGATTTTGGAATGCTGTAATTCGTACGTCTTCCGCCAGCAGATTCCATTCTCGTAGACGTGAGGCCAGCAGTTCACCTTGTTGCTTGGTAAGTATTAAATCACGGACCAAATCATTGAGTTCAGGCTGCGTGATGAGATGTTATTCTTTCTTGGACTCGACTTCAGCTTCATAGCATTCGCCGTCTGATTCCGATTTGTCAGAGTCTGTATTATCGGTCGGCATTTCAGCTGGAGGACGAGGGATGGGTAATTTAGGGTGTCAATTTTGGGGGTGAAATGACTAAATTGAAAATCATGTGATTTGGTAGCAATTTAATGTAATCATTTGGCATACAAAATAATATCCTTGCTTCAAAAACAATAAAAAATAACTCCTACCTAGATCAATTTTAATTAAAAAATTCCATTTTTCCGTAAATTCGTAACAAAATAACAAATGTGCGCAAACATCCTATCAACATTTAAAGTGGCAATAAGATATCATTCAGTCTTTATTTGAAAGAAAGTAACCAATGCAGTCATGTCCTTTTTGCTGCGGTTCCTTGACATCAGCATTCGGCTTGCTACTTGCGCTTTGATGTGGCCTTCTCGCCTCTCGTGACTGTAAACTTGACTAGCTGCTTCTGTGACCATTTTCACACATCTCTCCACATTCTGAGTGTGAGAAGGCCACTTTGGCAGTTGTATTGGGGCCTCTTTAAGTTGTGTTAAATCTTTGTTTGTTATACATGTTGTCAGTGGTGGCTCCAAAACTTCCGAACTCAAGTTAACTAATTCTGACAATTTCGTGGCATTGACGTTTATCGGAGGTACCTTCCTTGTCTGAACAGAGCAGTCTCCCAGCTGGTCATCATCTAGTGATGTTCCTCTAAGCTTTAGAATGATTTCCACAGCCTCAGTTCGCTCTTTGGTACATTGGCTGCAGTGTTGCTTGCAAAACTGCCTCATGCCTAGCATACCAAGCGGACCTTCTCACCACAGGTAACACGATGTTCACCACTACTTTCCTTTGGGTTCTCAGTAGCTGTAATTGAAACAAGATGTGGTTGGGCCCCTCCATCCACATTAGATTAAGTTTTACATTGAACCAGTGAGGAAGATAAAACCCAATAATAAATTCAACAATCAACATCAAATTCTGTAGCATTTGCCCTTCAGTGCATGTTTGGAAACCCAAATCCTGCAGAAACAAATCGCTGTAGTTAACCAACGACTGTGACTTACGGGTCCAATCTCCAAGAGAGCCACAATTTTGAGGCAACTCTCCTGATCTGATTGCTTGAACAATACGATAAGCGTAAGATTGATCCGTGCTGAGGTCTTTGATAACTTCTTCAGACAACACTGGAAGGGGAGGGCTACTTCGACCTTTGGAAATTTTGTATTTATTTCTAATTCCGTTGCTTCATCTAGCATGTTGCCAAGGGCCTGACCACTGTTGTTGCTCTTTGTAGGACTATCAAGTTCCTGGATGAGACGACGAAGAGGTAGTCCCCCTGTGTGCAAATCACATACAATCCAAACAAGCCTTCTTCCAAGTTTTTTCTCTAAATGCGTCATAAACACCGCCCTGCCATCCAGTGTTCACCGCAGATGAGTCTCCACCACGGCCTGCAGTGAACTGTCAAGTCTTCTTTCTTGAAGCCAACATATTATTTGATCAGCAATTGCCTCTGCATGTTTCTTGCCTTCTACTTCTGCTTCAGGAACAAAGTGAAACAAATAGCGACACCATGTTCGGAAACACAGAGTAGTGTTCTTCTTGATGAGACCGGGAAACTTTCTGTCCATTCCCTCTACCTCAGGAGAACTTTTGTGTCATCTCTTCTTCCATCAAACAAAGGCAAGAGAGACCTTCCTCCTTCAAATTTTTCATGCTGATCAGATATTCCGTCATTTTTTCTTGTGCTCTTCTTATCTTATTATGATCTATCACTAAGGATGTATCCTCTCGGCTGATGAGGCCTGCATCTATCCAAGCGGCAGTGGCAATCTCTGCAGTCTCTCGTAGCCCCGTATGGTGGCGAATACTGGCAAGGGCGATGTTTTGAGATGTCTTTAGTGTTGTATTTCATTCTCTTCGGCGAAGGTTCAGATGGCATTTTGGAGCTATCATCTGATGTTGCTTCTTTCTGTTCATCTGAAGAGCTTTCAAAGAAGTGAGAAACCTCTTGATAGAGCTCTTCATCTCTTGGGTGGCTTCTTCACTCTTCTTTTTCTCCTTTCTTCCCTCTCTCGGATTTCCTCTTTTTTCTTAGCAATAACAATCTGTTTTTTGGTTTCTGAATAATCTGCCGAACCAATCTGCATACTTCCTTGGCCTCCTGCCTTTGTTCTCTGCGCCTTTATGAAAGCCAGCTCCAAAACAGGGATCTTCTTCTCAAGAGGACAGCGACAATCAATGTGAGGGTGAGGTTCTCTTCTGCATGAGGGAGAACAATTGGTTCTCTCGGATTTTCTTTTTTCTTAGCAATAACAATCTGTTTTTTGGTTTCTGAATAATCTGCCGAACCAATCTGCATACTTCCTTGGCCTCCTGCCTTTGTTCTCTGCGCCTTTATGAAAGCCAGCTCCAAAACAGGGATCTTCTTCTCACGAGGACAGCGACAATCAATGTGAGGTGAGGTTCTCTTCTGCATGAGGGAGAACAATTGGTTCTCTCGGATTTTCTTTTTTCTTAGCAATAACAATCTGTTTTTTGGTTTCTGAATAATCTGCCGAACCAATCTGCATACTTCCTTGGCCTCCTGCCTTTGTTCTCTGCGCCTTTATGAAAGCCAGCTCCAAAACAGGGATCTTCTTCTCACGAGGACAGCGACAATCAATGTGAGGGTGAGGTTCTCTTCTGCATGAGGGAGAACAATTGGCTTCAGAACACAACTCTATGGGACACTGACAGTTAAAAATGTCAAGAAGAGTATCAAGTGTGTGCAGAAATTTATTTTTCTCTACTAGTTTTCCTTTACCAAGTGATGTCTCAACTGCTTTGTGCCACAGCTTTGTTAATTTTAACTCAATAGTTCTATACTGATTGAGTACAGGTGGTTTGAATAACACATTAGCTTTTTTCCACTGATGCAGAAGAGGGGGAATCATGTCCTTATGAGCTCTTTCTCTGTGTAGTTCCTTCTATCCTTTGTATTTTGTTCACGAATGAGTAACCCTAGTCTCAGCATGTCTCGCACTGTTGATAGTTCTGATACGGGAAGCTCCTTGCCTGTACCGACTAACAGGCTCAAGTGGCATGACGACTGACCTCTTGTCTTCAATTTTGGCATCTTAGGAATATCTGAAAAGAAAGAAAAACATTTAAGTATTTTATATCAATTACGATGTTTCAAAGTTTAGTCATTCGATGTTCTAAAATTCATAAAAAATATTTCATGGGATTACAACATAATTAGACAGAAGAATATGATGATAATAAATAATTGTAATAATCAATAATCCATACTTACAGTTAAACTGTAGTATTCGTCTAGTAGAAAACTATGAAGTAGGTACAAGAGCAATACAGCAAACCACCGTCTATGACATCTAAGAGGCAACTGAGGACTGAGAGTGAGGGACAGTTCTATCATGTTGTGACTTGTACATTGTACAACAACTATATGACCTTGAAAACACTCAATATGGGATCAGTGGGATAATTCTGTGACAGATGAATAGTTAATTCTTAATTTATGTCCTATTATTTAGTAAAAGAGTCAATTTCTGAAACTTTAAGGTAAAATTGATGTAGGTAAGGGTTATTTTATTTCATTTTGGTTGGCCAATTTCAGGTTTTGACATGAAAAGACACTATATTTTCACTACCAAAATTGGTTTGAAAAAAGTTGACAAAATTGACACCCTAATGGGTATATCTGTAGAATGTTCCACAGGACGCATAACAGAACGAAGATTTGGGCAGACTATAGCCTTTTTCCCTTTTCTGTTGCAACCTGTAATGTGAGACAATAGACATTGTTGACTACTTAAGATAGCGTAATTGCGTAATACATTATGCAGAGCAGGATATGCTAAAATGTGCTAAAACACCAAATTTTACGTATATTCAGGAAAATAAAAGATTCAAACCTGTGATGTTCGTTAAGCAGAAATAGCAATCAGTTGAATGGTCCAGCGGCTCTCTCCATACCATTGGGACACCGAATCCCACACCAGGACCGGTGCCTTTGAACCATGCAGATAACGAGCCTGTACATCTCACACAACAGATATGAGGCGCCCAGTGCTTGTCCTGATCACCAACTTTGCATGCGAAGTATAATTCATAAAGCTTTTTCACATGAGAAGTCAACTTCCTTTATACTGTTTTAACGTTAATGTCCCCAAATATAACAAAAACCTGGCGAATTTTTGCACTCTCTAGGCATTGTAGCATACCATCAAAAAACCTGTAAAATAGAAATGATAGATCAATTTGCAATTTCACACAATATAGACGTTATCGGTGAAATATACATAATTTGATAGCTGTTATTCAATAATACTCACTTATAGCACCGATTTATGATAAAATATGGCTGACAATTTTGTTTTAAAAGTTTAATGAAAGAAATTTTTCATAAAATCAAAGTGGAAACACAGAGCCGAACACCACCACCACAGCATATGCATGACTGAACAAAATGTAAAAGATGCGTTCAGAGAACCAGTGGTTCTCAAAATGATACAGTGAAATAGGGTCATTTTCATAAAATCGGTGGGTGATACAAATAAATGAGTGTTATTTTCGCAATCTACACATATAATTAGCCATAAAAATGACGATCTCATTTCCGTTTTTTTTTCACTGTTGTACAGTGTAATAAAAAAAATAATAATACCGTTCAATGACCCCGTACGCTTTGCTTAATATTAAAATTTTTAAAATAAACTATTCACAAACATTATACACTGAACACTGTTTAATAGCGAGACTATCAAAATAAATCATTATTCACCAAGTTTTACCACTTTATACACTTTAAATATATAAAAATTTGAGACAAGTTTAACACACATACATGCATACCCTATCAACTCTTAATAGAAAGAGGTCTAAGGAACCAGTCTCAGCCAGCCAATCAGTAACCCGTCTTCACAGACCCATTCAAATGACCAGATCAAACATATCTACAGAGAACCGTCAGCGGAAATTCCAGAGGGTTTACATACATTAGTTAAAACAACCATTTGAAGGTTAAGAGAAAATGAACCATTTCTTGGAAGCCTGAACGACGGATGACCAGACCACCAAACATGTCCACAGAGAACCGTCAGCAGAAATTCCAGAGTGCTTACTTATATTATTCCACAATAAATATTCAATGGTTAAGAGAAAATTGAAGGTACACTGCACTTCCAAGCTAAACGATTATAATAATAATAATAATAATCACCGGTGAACGATTCTAAACGGGTAAAATAACAATTTATAAATAAATACGTGTAAGTAAATAAATAATAAAAATCTAATAAGGAAAATAAATATTAAATTATAAACCATAGATGATTCTTAATTCTACGTAACAGACTGCACCTTTGTTCTATGACATAATTATTAATTCTATGCATCAGACTGTACGTTTGGTCTGTGATATTCACCCGCGAAACACTTTTAGGGTGCTTCTAAGCTCAGAAATACTTTCCAACGAGGTTCAAAAAATATATATAACAGTGATGAAACGTGTAAAGAAATATCTCGAGTCAAAAAGACTTCTAATATACATACAATCTGAATAATAAGTTTATTAAACTGTTGCACAGACTCCGATACATAGTTCAGACAACCATAAGCAAACGAATACAATGGTAGGATGATGAGGATGGAAAACAATTCCCTACTCTAACAAATCCTGCAAATAAAGCGAGATGGCGGTGAGACGCGAACGCAGCTCGGAGTTGAACCTCATCAGTACAAGATCACGGGACCATGCAGTAATAACCGAAATAAAACAGAATCGCTCCACACACAAATATATATATATATATATATATATATATATATATATATATATCTCAGTGGCGTGCGGTCCATGGAAGCAAGGGAAGCAATGCTTCCCTATTCAAAGAAAGAAGAAAATGCTGTATTATACTTTAAAGTTTAAACAGTTCAATATGTGTTAATAATTTGTACAAAATCATTTTATTATACTATTTATAGCATTTGATTGGTAATCAGGTGGATACATAGTATATACATTGGTTGCCGTTCGTACAAAAACCTTTAAGAAAGCCGACGCAAAAAATCTCGAGTTGGACAACAATTGACGAAATGCATCCTTTTTCCCAATGACTTTCGCTTTTTTTTTACTGTTACAAATTGTTTCTTTCCATTCTAAAAACTCATTTAATGTTTAATAATGTAGTATTTATTGAATACAACAAGTTTCATATATAGTTTTTTACTACTAAAAAATTCCATGGCCATGTTAAGCGAAAAGAATATATATTTATCGTTATTTTATCCTTCCCTATGTCAAAAGGAAGCAATTTAGAAATCGCTGTCCAGATCTTATAGTTAATTTTCTTGAAATATCTGGCAACTTTACGTGCTGTCTGCTGTCATTCTCTCATTTAAAGCGAATACGTAACTACGCTAGAAATGCGCAAGGGTAAGAAAGGCTTGCAAGTTTAGCTTGAATCTCAATTGAGAAAAAGCTTCTTAAGGATATGAAAACCGATGCCTTTTACGAAGAAATAATAGATATATTTAATAAAAAAGAAAGAAAATAGAATTAACCTATAAGTAAAGTAAGTAGATGATTATATGGTGTTTGTTTTTATTATATACAAGTATTTTAAAGTTTTATTTTTATTTTATATAATCTTTGTTGTTTTTGCTTGAATTGCTTCCCCTTGACAAAAAATCACCGCACGCCACTGATATATATATATATATATATATATATATGGAATGACTCAGAATGGTTCCCTGAGTTTTTTATGATACACACAGACCGTGCATGGAACAAGGAACTCTTCTGGGATAATTAAATCCACTATAGTCCGAATAAGTAATGGTAAATGACAAATACCATAGTTTTTCTTTTTCATGATGCAAGCCCGCGTGGGCAAAGGTCTCTCGCAAAGAGGTCCCATAAATATAGCTTCCCTCACCAGCTATCTGCAAAGCAGACAGCCCACGTCGGGCTTGCATCATGAAAAAGAAAAACTATGGTATTTGTCATTTACCATTACTTATTCGGACTATAGTGGATTTAATTATCCCAGAAGAGTTCCTTGTTCCATGCACGGTCTGTGTGTATCATATGTATATATATATATATATAATATATATATATATATATACACGTTTCAAGCTCATGATGTTTCTCTCCTGTAACTATATATGTTTTAGTATAGAGACATTATTTTCCGATATCTGAAACATTAAACAAATAATTGGTGCTAATTTGAGCAAAAATTTTAATTTCTTAGCCTTCCTCTGTAGTTCCACCTCTCAACTTGATACCAGCATCATCTGTCTTGTACATATTTGAGGTTTCACCAGTAGGGGGAACCAAAACATTGGAACACCATTACTCAAACAAATCTTGAAAGACTGGTGGGTATACCAAAACTTGAATGAATCAGTATGTACAGTCCCCAGTCCGAGATGTGGTAGCAACGCAGTCTCTCTCCCCCCACCCTTTCGCTATACCCATCTCCTTTCGCTGTCCCCACCTCCTTCTCTCTGTTCCCTCATCCTGCCTCCTTGTTATTTTCTTTCGACTTACCTTCATTCTCATTTTCCTTTTTCCTTCCCCTCATACTAATACATGACTTTTCTCTTACCTAGGCTGACCATATTTCCTTGAGACAAAAACGGGACATTGGGATGGCAAAAAAGGGACGGGGGTTATGTAATATTCTGTATTCATGAAAAAGTAAGTACATAAACATATTGAGCTTACAATTATTCTTCAGTGACAGAACCCATACAGAACCCATAAAAAAAAACGGTACTGTCCCGTTCAAAACGGTACGTATGGTCAGCCTACTCTTACCCCCCCCCCCCTGCTCCTCGATTAGTACCTCCTCCCATGTCTCTCATTTCTCCCACCCTATCAACTACTACCGTACTTGTCATTTCTGTTTTTGCTTCTTCCCTTTTTACCTTCCCCTCCTAATCGATTCTCTTTTACATAACTGACTCACTCATCCACTGACGCATTTAATTTTTAATAAAACTTCCTATATAAACACTCAAAAATATATCAACGGATTCCAAAAATGTTCGTGTATATCAATAATTTTGTTTCTCTTTTAATACACCAAAAACGACGATATTGCGAGATCAAACCGTCAACATGGAATCGCACAATAGCTGAAATTAACCATCATAATATATAGAGGAATACAACACTTATTTGTAAGTGTTAATATCGAATCACGATATGGTAAAAAGTATTGCATCACGAATAATCCCAAAGTTCGAAGGACACTGTAATTCGGCGTGTCATATTACGATTCAAATAGCATCCAATTTTAAACTGTGATTTGAACCCAGTGTGACGGAAATATATTAAATAATATACTATACATGTAAAAATTAATAATTCTAACATTCAATTTTGCATATAAAGTCCAAATTCACGTAACACACTATCTGTACAGTAGGGCGGCGGCTCGTTTTTACACTTTTTTCGATATTTGATTGGGGGTAGTGCGGAAAAGTTGCGATTTGGAGAGAAAATAAAGTGTGTAAAATTTTTTTGATCTACGTCAATACCTTCCGGTGGCGGCGAGTCCTTAAAAATCGAAAAATAGGCCTAACGGGGTAGATTGGAAAATGGTTTTAAAGACTTACAAAATAAACAATAAAAATTTCAGCACAATCTGTTAATAACTTTCGGTGGCGTCTTAGCCGTTAAATATCCAAAATATTGATTTAAAGCAAGTTTTAACAAGATGTTATACAAATGTTAATTCCGGTATATTTCTGTGCAAACAACCCTGAGAACACTATTATAGGCTTGAATAAATTAATAGCAGTCATTGAACAATGAACATTATATAAAAATTTTGTGTGTTTTTAGGCCTATTTTTCGATTTTTAAGGACTCGCCGCCACCGGAAGGTATTGACGTAGATCAAAAAAATTTTACACACTTTATTTTCTCTCCAAATCGCAACTTTTCCGCACTACCCCCAATCAAATATCGAAAAAAGTGTAAAAACGAGCCGCCCTACTGTACAGTATATAAAATGCAAGTTTGGAGAATTTTTTAATTTTCTTTCTATTTTAGTTTTGGTAAGTAATTGATGAATTATTTCTTTTTTAAAATTACCTAATCACTTTTTAGATTAAACTTAATCATGTAATCGTGTTAAATTTTGCAATGTTCATGTTTTATACATTCGCTTAGTTGTAAAAGATGAAGTCATAACTTGTCAAAACTCTAAATTAACACTTAATTTTAAATTTTAAACATTTAATTTTGGCTCATATGCATGTTTAATTTTAATCAATAATAAAATGCATATTTCAATTTCCATTTTTGGTTAACTCGGCAAATCATCATCAGCTCTGTCAATATGCTATTTAAAAGAAAAATATGACTTCATCTTCAAATGTCTTGTTTATGTACCAGTTTGCTGTTACAGCCAAAATTTAACTTTCTCTTCAAATATTTTCCAAAAAAAAAAATTCAGCCCATTGAGGAAAAACAAGACAGACCAACATTAAATAATAATGATGTCACCAAATTATAATAGTATATAAATTCTTGTAATTTTTCAAATTATCACTGATTATTCTGATCTGACCTAAAGCTGAAGTGTTACCTGTAATATTTTAGAAGCAGTAAAACTCAGTCAGAGGATTTCTTTGTCTTCTCCTTTGAGCGGTGCTTTCTCCAGAGAACTTAGTTTTAAAATAGAATAAATAATTTCCCGATACATTAGAAGAAGAATCGGGAAACCATCAGATAATTTAGTAAGTTTTCACAGAATCCTCCGATACACTAGAAGAAATCGGAGTGTAGTATAAAAGAAACTACTGAGATTCCCTACATGGTACCAGCTACCCCAGAGTGAGGAAATCCGTTGCTGCCACCTAACCAGCATCCCTGTCAACCTCGAACCACACAAGGCCATAGACGGAAGGTTAATATATATATATATATATATATACAATACAGAATAACTGCCCTGTTCATACTGCCAGGATCATCAGACGGTGGTTTCAGGAACAACGAGATGTCGAGCTGCTGAACTGGCCCACCAAAGGATATGACCTAAGCCCCATTGAAAATGTGGGGGCAAATGTGATTAACGCTTGGGAGCCTGGACAGGAGCGGACATCTCGGCACCTGCTGGAACACACCACGGCAGAGTGGAAACTTTTCCGCAGGACCCACACGTCATCTACAATCACGTGGCATCTGTTCCAAATAGGCTACGAGAGGTCATTAATAATAATGGTGGTTCACTCTATCATATAATATGCTTATATCCAAAAAACACAGTTATAAATAGTTGAATTACTCGCAGCATATTTAAATAGAAGATCCTTCAATACATAGACACAAAGATTAGATGAGTTACCTTTTCAGTCCAAAATAGATTAGGAGTTGCCCAGAAACAAGAATATGAACTTTTGCTTTTAGCAGTACACGTAATGTTTAATACCAAAATTTTCAAAATTAATTATTCCAAATTAGATTCGTCTGCTCTAAAATATAAGTTTCTTCTTCACGTAATATATATATGATGCAAATTCACAGGGAAAAAGAAAAATGATTCTAAGGCTTTTCGTGTATTCAGAAGTACACTTCGTCAGGGAATGACGGGAGAAGGCGAGATGAAAATATATACATATGTACAACGGGATAGAGAAATAAAAGATTAGCACATGATTAACAAGAGTTGATTGAAGGCAAAAGGTAATTTAAGAAGATACTGTTAATTTTATATATTCCCGCACTGTTATTGAAATTATTTTTAAAATAGATGAATGCACAGTCTAGAATATTCCTTTCAGTTATATCTGTTTTTAACGAGTGCTCTAGAACTATCCCACTTAATATTATGATTACATTTGTACATATGGTTAAACAGTGAATTAGAATTATTTGCTGTTCTACATGCATATTTATGCTGTTTTGCCCTGATATCTAACGTTTCTCCCGTTTGACCTATATATACTGAATGGTAGCCGGACCGTTGGTCGAAATACGATTGGCCGACAGACAACTGGAAAAACTGGAAAGGCAAAGGATCAAAACATGAAAAATAGAAAGTTTGTAGGACTGTATATCATCTTTAATTCAGTACATTATAAAGTAAAAAGTTAAAATGTTTATTCTTGAACACTTATAGATTACATTGAAAAGTAAATAGGTTACAATGTTTATTATTAAAAATTTATAAATTATAATGCAAAAACTGAATAGTTTAAAATGTTCAAATGTTTTAAATTTATAAATTATAAGCGAATGCTTTTAGGAAATCTAATCCTTCTTTCTTGTACTGACTTACAAGGGATTTAAGTCGTTCGTTAACTATTGTACTTCTTGTTTTGCCTGGAGATACTGATTCCCAAATTTGCTTGTTCAATAACTATTTCGTTGCAAGCTTGTTTCATACGCAGTTTCTGTAGAAGCTGGAATCTTCGCTTTTCCCCAAACGTTCAGGATCTCGCATGTCGTTCGTTATAGCAATGCTTTCCTTGAGCGATTTCTTCTCCTCAATGTGGTGATGAAACAAAAAGGAAAGGCTTTAGTCTTTTGAGGGAAATTTGTTTCTCGAGAGTTCCGGGCTTGACTGTCTCACAAGCCACAGTTTAGTTTTTAATCGTGTAATTAATGCTTCCGCCATTATGTGAAACCTGAAAAGTGAAAAGTACAGAAAGTCACGTCACGAAACATTAGAGAATCAAAACACGTGCACTACCAAAATGGCGCCGCTCAAGTGTAAGCAAAGCTCGCTGTGCAGACTGCTACTGCCACCTGGTAGCTGAACCGTGTACTAACGTAGTCCCGGTAGTTCATCCGGATATTTCTCAATAAGACCTAATAGGTAGTAAGTAATGAATGTTTAGTGCGCCTTGCGCAACCCCTAAATGTTTTCGGATTAAAAAAAAATGCATAAGAATTATTTAGTTTCGAAGCAGAACAAAATGGCAGGGTCGACGATTTGAATTTCAAAAGTTCGACTTTTCAAAGCACCCTGCTATACAGGGTGTTTCACAACCGGTCTGCCATACTTTGGGGGGTGATATCCAGTAAAAAAAGTTAATACAACATCGGTGCTATTTCCAACCGTTGCGGAGCTACGGACGTTTTAAGATGCACGGAAAAAAGTAAACGATTATTAAATCTGATGTATTTATTGCTACATTTTATGAGATACACCTTATAAATGTTTAAAATGTCCGCCTCGGTTTTCAATGCACAGCCTTGCTCGTTCCAAACAAGAGTCCACTGCCCATTGAATCATTTCGGGGTGTTCTCGTATGTAAGTAGCGGCATTTATAATCCAACGCAAGAGTTCCTCTCTCGTTTGTACTTTGGTTTTGTAAACCATCTCTTTCATAAGGCCCCATAAAAAGAAATCTAACGGGCTAACGGGATTAGGTCCGGAGATCTAGGGGTCCACGATATTGGACCAACACGACCAATCCAACGATTCCCGTACAGCTGATTCAAGTAATTTGTAACATGACGACCAAGATGTGGTGGCGCCCCATCGTGCTGAAAGAACATCCTGCGCCTTGTCTCCAGGGGCACGTCCTCCATCAAAAGCGACAATTTGTTCGTCAGGAAGTTCAGATAAATATCAGCAGTTAATCGTTGTTCCAAAACGAACAGTCCAATCAGCTGATCTCCAATTACACCACACCAAACATTCACCGAGAATCGATGTTGAAAGTTTCCTTCAACGATAGCGTGGGGATTATCGGCGGATCACAAGTGGGAATTTCGTCTATTGTTAAGTCTATCCCGAATGAATTGTGCTTCATCGCTAAACAATTTGGCGATGCGTAACCATCCACTGGCAAAATTTAACACGTTTATCGTAATCATCCGGTTGAAGAGCTTACACACGTTGCAAATGATAGGGATACAAACCCTCATCATGTATGGTTCGCCATACACGCGATGCAGATTCACCAATTCGTCTAGAAATCCTTCGTACACTGGTAGTTGGGCTACGCTGTACTAGGTCCAGTATGCGCTCCTCCACAGCAACAGTCCGTCGTGCTACATGTTCTTGATTACGTGAAACAATGTCCTTGTTTCCCTTAATCTCTGGTGTGTGTCACTAAACACTTGCCTGTTCGGTATTCGGCGGTTCGGAAAATGTCTTCGATATTCCTCAACTGCCGCTCTACTGTTACCATCACAGAATCCATAAATGGATATCAGCGTATTCAGCGGGTGTGAACTGTTGATTCATTTTGATTGTTCACCTTAGCGCAACACAGTGTCTCTTACTACAGATCTGAACCAACTGAAAGAAAAAACTGAGGATTAGTAGTGGTATCTTCGTTAACCGAAACTACCACCAGCGCTGCCATCTATCGAATTGCACAAGTAGGGATTTTTTGTTTGCACATCTTAAAACGCCCGTCGCTCCGCAACGGTTGGAAATAGCACCTATGTTGTAAAAACTCTTTTTACTCGATATCACCCCCAAAGTATGGCAGACAGGTTGTGAAACACCCTGTATATACAGAGTGATGAAAAAGTCGCGCATCATAGGAATTTTCAGTGTTGACTATAATACATTATTTTTTTCTTTTAGGTAGGGAATGGCTGCGAAATTAACAATAGACGAGAGGATGAGCTTGGTTTTAATGTATGGAATATCAGGTATAATAAATCGATGAATCGGTACAGAATGTAAATTCTGTACGGATTCATCGATTTGTTGTACCTGGTATTCCATACATTAAAACAAAACTCACCCTCTCGTCTATTGTTAATTTCGCAGCCATCCCCTACCTAAAAGAAAAAAAAAAATGTTATAGTCAACATTGAAAACTCGTATGATGCGCGACTTTTTTGCCACCATATATACTATATATATATATATATATATATATATATATATATATATATACATATATATATATATATATATATATATATATATATATATATATATATATATATATATATACAGGGTGAGTCAAAAGTTTCCATACATAGGCAAAATGGTCACTTTATTATGCAATAGGGCGGCTCGTTTTTACACTTTTTTCGATATTTGATTGGGGGTAGTGCGGAAAAGTTGCGATTTGGAGAGAAAATAAAGTGTGTAAAATTTTTTTGATCTACGTCAATACCTTCCGGTGGCGGCGAGTCCTTAAAAATCGAAAAATAGGCCTAAAAACATAAATTTTTTATATAATTTTATATAATTTTTATATAATGTTCATTGTTCAATGACTGCTATTAATTTATTCAAGCCTATAATAGTGTTCTCAGGGTTGTTTGCACAGAAATATACCGGAATTAACATTTGTATAACATCTTGTTAAAACTTGCTTTAAATCAATATTTTGGATATTTTAACGGCTAAGACGCCACCGGAAGTTATTAACAGATTGTGCTGAAATTTTTATTGTTTATTTTGTAAGTCTTTAAAACCATTTTCCAATCTACCCCGTTAGGCCTATTTTTCGATTTTTAAGGACTCGCCGCCACCGGAAGGTATTGACGTAGATCAAAAAAATTTTACACACTTTATTTTCTCTCCAAATCGCAACTTTTCCGCACTACCCCCAATCAAATATCGAAAAAAGTGTAAAAACGAGCCGCCCTATTATGCAATCACATGTAAGTCACAAAATATGCTCTATATGGGCACCTTTACACTGAATGCACACGGATGGCACATACAAAGGCACCTCAACACATCACCTGCAAAAAAATAAAAAATAAATAATTTATTTATCATGACCATTTTGCCTATTTATGGAGTTTGACTCACCCTATATATATATATATATATATATGGGAATGAACTCAGAATGGTTCCCTGAGGTTTTTTATGATACACACAGACCGTGCATAAAACAAGGAACTCTTCTAGGAAAATTAAATCCACTATAGTCCGAATAAGTAATAGTAAATGACAAATACCATAGTTTTTTCTTTTTCATGATGCTAGCCCGCAACGGGTCACTCGCAAAGTGGTCCCCAAAATATAGCTTCCCTCACCAGCTATTTGCAAAGCAGATAGGATCCAGCTTTGGGACAGGATCTAGGGTTTAAACCTCGAGAATTGAATGCGAAGAAAAGACACTTCAACCAAAGATAAATTTGTCAGACGTTTTCTAAAGTGCTGGCTCAGCGAACCCGAAATTACGAATATCTACTGTACATTGAATTCACGTCTCGACGTGCTGTTTCGGCTTTGAAAGTAAATAATGTAGAAGTCATACAACATACTAAATCAGATTCTCTTGCCATTATTTTGTTTATTTCTTGTATATCCCTATTTTTTCAGATTTCAAACGCACAAAAAGAAACATCGCCACTGTACTTTTATTTGTGGTGATATATATATATATATATATATATATATATATATATATATATATATATATATATATATATATATATATATATATATATATACCGGTGTATATATATATATATAAAGATAAAAAATAAGATGAAGCATTTTTGTAACATTATCTATATGTCATTCACATCTTGCAAACTTTAAATGATGATAGCAGTGAAAGATTGCGAATAATAACACTTTGGACATTTTAATGAATAATCGTGTACGAAGTTCCCATTATCAATAATTAACAGAAAATGAACGAGTTCTCATTTCCTACGATACTCACTGCTTTTCATTACCTTCAAAATGAGACTCGAAAAAGATTTTCAAACGAGAACTCTGCCGTTACGAATCTTCATTCTAATCAAACGAGGATAGAACTATTTTCAAAAAGTTTCCGTTTTTCAATTATATTTTTTTTAATTTGGAGCAAAGGAAATCAGTTTTCTGTTTGTCTGTCTGCTTGTCTCTCTTATTTTCTTTCACTCACTCACTCCATCTCTCTTTCTTGTCAGGAACCGTCTAAAAATTATTAAGTATCAATAAACATTGCATAAATTTTACTTCAGTTAAAGGCAAAAAACTTCACTTTTTTCTACGTGAAGGTCAAAATATGATAATAAAAACCCACTCTAATAGACAGAGTTTATTCCCACAACACTTTCGATGCCCACTGGCATCCTCTTCGGGTGGATACAGAAAAACGAATGAACCAAAAACAAGAGGGAAAACAGTCCAGAAACCATTAAAAAATTCGTACCTAGGTTAGATCCCGTTCTCCCGACACTGGAAGGGCATTTTTATTAAAGGGACCCGCTTATAAGTACATTCGCAAAACTATCTCCTTGTTCCATACATACAGATTCTATTGTTTTTTACATAATTATTACATTTATTATTAAATTTATTACATTTAATATTGCATTATTATTTATTACAGAAATTATAAATTTATTATTACATTGATTATTACATTGTTGTTTATTATACAGAAATTATAAACCGAAAAACGAATGAAAAAGGCGAGAAGGAAACAATCCAGAGACCATTAAGAAATTCGCACCTAGGTTAGATCCCGTTCCCCCTACCCCAGAAGGGCATTTTTATTAAAGGGTCCCACTTATAAGTACATTCGCACAAATGAAAACTATCTTCTTGTTCTATACATACAGATTCTATTATTTTGACATAATTACTGCATTTATTATTGCATTTACGTTTTTTAACATTTATTATTATTATTACCTTTACACTAATTATTACACTTATTTTATTACCTTTATTATTACGTTTATTGCATTTATATTTATTTCCACAATTACTTCCATTATTACCTTTACATTTACGTTTATTATTCCATTTACATTTTACCGAAAAAAAAAAAAAAACGAATGAACCAAAAGTGAGTAAGGAAACAATCCAGAGACATTTAAGAAATTCACACTTAGGTTAGAACCCGTTCACCCGACGCCGTAAGGGATTTTTTGACCAAGAATCTCATTAAAGGGTCCAACTTATAAGTACCTTCGCACAAATTAAAATTATCTATTTTTTCTATACATACAGATTGTATTATTTTTCTTTTGACATAATTATTACATTTATAAAGTACCTTACTTGATTCCCAATCTATAGCATGATTATTTTGGCTGGCGTGATAAAAAATGGCATTATTAGTATTACAACTTCTGAAGGCATATTTGTGTTCTTTAATACGGGTTTCAATATTTCTTCCAGTTTCTCCTACGTATACTGACTCACAATTTTTACAGGGAATGCTGTAGACACAGGCTTGTTCCTGTTTTAAATTTGTGCGAATGTACTTACAGTATAAGCGGGTCCCTTTAATTTAAAAAAAATAATAAAACAATGCCCTTCCAGTGTGGGGAGAACGGGATCTAACCTAGGTGCAAATTTCTTAATGGTCCCTGGACTGTTTTCCCTCTTGTTTTTGGTTCATTCGTTTTTCTGTATCCACCCGAAGAGGATCAAACTGTTGTGGAAATAAACTCTGTTTATTAGAGTGGGTTTTTATTATCATATTTACTTCAGTTGTTTAATACATTTTATTTGGTTAGTTAAACATCAAATTTTTTATTTGTTTTTGCATGACAAGTACGACGTAGTCTTCTTTAAATTCTATTCCATGCGAGTTTACATATACAGTTTTTCCGTGTAGAGTCTACAGATATATATATGTTATGGTTTTTTGGCGAAATCGGTCTTTTTGCAAATTCTCCGGTCAGTTTGCAAAGAAACCAAAACAATAATAATTTTACAAAATGACCTTAAATGTTTGATCATTTTGCAAAAACACAAAAATCGGTCAATTTGCCAAAAAAACAAACAAAAATCGGCCTCTTTGCAAAATCACCAATAATCTTGTCGGTGTATTTGCAAAATCTCTTGTTTTAATACTGTAGAACCTTCTAGCTCCTAACCTAACCTAACCACAATGACACTGTTGGTTAGGTTAGGAGCTAGAAGGTTCTACAGTATTAGAACAAGAGATTTTGCAAATAC
Organism: Bathynomus jamesi; assembly: GCA_023014485.1. Taxonomy (NCBI): domain Eukaryota; kingdom Metazoa; phylum Arthropoda; class Malacostraca; order Isopoda; family Cirolanidae; genus Bathynomus; species Bathynomus jamesi. The sequence continues at coordinate 457,646 of JAJOZX010001999.1, forward strand.
ACCGACAAGATTATTGGTGATTTTGCAAATTGACCGATTTTGGTGTTTTTGCAAAATTATCAAACATTTAAGGTCATTTTGTAAAATTACTATTTTGGTTTCTTTGCAAACTGACCGGAGAATTTGCAAAAAGACCGATTTCGCAAAAAAAAACGTAATATATATATATATATATTATAAACTAAATATGGACCTGCAAACGGACGGTTTGCGATTGCGGATACTTGTGAGTTTTTGATCCAGCTTGTATAGAGCAAGCCTGAGGTAGTACGACTGTGACACTGCGATTGATACAGGTAAATTTTGTGCTATCTTTAGGAAGAAAAGCAAACTTGCGGTGCATCTTGCTCCTGAAGGATCATGCACCAGGACTGATAATAACTGGAAGTGTCTGCAATACAAACTAAGGAAAATTACAATCAATTGAATATGGATATGGATGTTCTTTGGACTAGCCTAGACTAACACAAAATTGTTGCTTTCAGTAAAGATGAATCACGTCCAAAAGCCCCGTTAGTACTTTGACCCCCTATTTGCTTGGCAATGCTGCTGCGAGCTGCTCGTGCCCTGAAATGGGTGTATGGGCGGAATGGTGCTCTATGTAAAAGATACTTCCAAACTTAAACTATGAACGCATCGATAATTAAACATATACATATATATATATATTAGAATTGGATCGTTTCTAGGAAACTTAATGTGTGGTTGGAATAAGATCGTCAGAAGAGCTTGGAACAGTATTATGAAGCCGACGTTTCGGGTTATCGCGGAACCCATATTTTATCAAAGTAATTCTAACGGATCAAAAATGAAAAGATTAAAATAACCATACATGCTCACTGAAATCAAACTTACTGTGAAATAAAAACCAGATAAAAACAAAAAAATGAAATAAATGAGACAAATAAAACCTATAAAACTAAAAACCAATGACCTTACCTAAATGCGATAAAACAGAGTTTAAAAGTACAATTCAAACTTTAGGTAAAATACTGTATAACTAGATTACAAAACAAATGAACGTGAATAATGCTTGGGAATATAGGTCTGCTACTATTGGTTAGTTAAGTGAAAGGTTGTTGGTTGTTTACGAGTCCATTACTCGAGTCTGCTGATACTGCTACAAATCTAGTTTTTGATTCATCGAACTTTCACAAAACTTTTGAAACTAGCAGTCTCTGACACTCATTTTATATTTAATTAATGACAATGTCTATGAACAGATTAATAGAGTCGCCATGGGCTTTCCCTTTGGCCCCAAGATGGGGGGAATATCTCTCTAAACCATTTACAAAAGCCTATTTTGTACCACCACTTACTCCAGATCTTTGCTTTATAAACAATATGTTGACGATACGTTTATGCTTTTTAATAATTTGGACGAGGCTGAATCCTTCATCCAATATATTAATTCCACTCATTATAATTTCAAGTTCACCATTAAATCGAATCCCAGAATAAAAGTTCTTCCTTGAACTTTCAATTACAAGACTTTCAGAATCTTTTCCGCTTAGAGACAAAACCATCTTTTCACAAGACAGGGGGGGTAAATTTTAGTTTTTCCCCATGTTTTACAAACTTAATTCTCGCGGCACATTCATACGTACAGCCGTGTACAAACTTAGTTCTATTTTCCTGATACTTTTTCCACCTGAAAGAAATATTCCGGCACCTTTTCCAATAATGGTGTTCGCAAATACATCAACAATATTTATCAACTAAAAAATACTGATGCCACCCAAAACATCACAAACATAATCCAAGCAGAGAACACGATAGAAATACAGGCAGTTAACATTAAAACACGCGCAAAACACACCACACTAATCAACATTTACATCCCACCAGACAGTTCACCTCAGGTGCCAGCCAATTAAAATCCACAGTTACACAATCTGGCCTCTCTCACTAATGTCATCTTAGGAGGAGACTTCAACGCTAAAGACACTAGTTGGTACCTGCACAACCAAAGCAACACCAGAGGCGCCAACAGAGCCACACAACTAAACAGCCTCTTCATTCTTAACAATAGAGAAGAACATACACACATATAGTGATGTTAAAAAATGGTTTTTTTATGTCCATGTTTTTTTTGTCGTTTTTTTTGTTTTTTTGTTTTTTTTTAATAATTAATATAGATATTGCCAATTTAATTATAAGGTATACTTTTGCAATGATATATATTATAAAAATAAATAAATAAATAATAAAATAGGCCATATGGTACCAGTATAGAATGTCCTTTTCAGCTTATTTACAGAAAAAAACTGGCCTCTTTCTTGCAGTGAAAGTCTTGTATCTTGAGATCCGTTAAACTTGCGAGAACACTGGATGGGAGCTGACTGCCCATTGTCCAACCTTTCCATGACTCTCCCATCCATGCCTCGGATTTTGAATCTCCCACTTAACTATCCTTTAGACCCGCGATGACATATTTTCCCCCCGAGACCATCCATATATATACGTACACATACACCCATATACATATATACCAATATATACATAAATACTTATATACATATATTTATATCTATTATATACCCCATACACACGCATACATCCAGAATTCCAGATACATACGCACGCATACTCACATATATACCTACACAAACTCATACACCTCTATTTCGCCCTTTCATTACCTCCGAGATCATTTAGCACATACAGTAATATCCATACAGCCAAAAGAAACCGATTAAGCACAGACAGAGCAGCAAAGCTAGTATTTATATCTCAAAATGCAAAATTCCAAGAAAGTGAAGTAAAACATGGTGCTACATTGGCTTCGTCAACATCCAAATCTGCAATAAGTACCAGTACCTGTGATATTGAAACTATATGCTCTAATCAATCTAGTGATAATGATTCTTCAATGGAAATAGAATCAGATAATGAAAGTTAAACAGCATTAGGTTAACACAAAGGTTAAAGAAAGAGATGAATATTTTTATTTTTTTATTTGGAATATATATATATATATATATATATATATATATATATATATATATATATACACACACACACACACTGGTATTCTTGCCAATCACAATTATATATATTGTTTTATACCAGTATTATGTATTTTTTATTATGTATATTATACCAGTACCTGTGATATTGAAACTAGCATATATGCTCTACCCAATCTAGTGATGATTCTTCCATGGAAATGAAGGTTAAACAACATTAGGTTAACAAAAAGGTTCAAAAAAAGGTGAATATTTTTTTTTTCTATCTGGAATATATATACTGGTACTCTTGCCAATCACAATTATGTATATTGTTTGAAACGAGGAAGAATGTTTTATGTTCTAGTTAAAAAATATATATACATATAAAAAATGAGAGTTTGTTTTTCCTTTCTATTATATACTTTTTGCGTGATTCAGTTTTTCTAAAAGATGACTATATACTAGGTATAACCGTATAAGCATGGTAGTATAGTAAATTATAGGTAATACTAATACACTTATTAGATTAAAGGAAGAAAAATATGGAATAAGTTTAAAACAATAAAAAACAAAAAAAACAGACTATCTTCGTTTTAAACAAAAAAAAACGACAAAAAAAACAAAAAAACGACACAATAAAAACGACTCGCATCACTACACACATACCACATCAAGCAGGATACTCAAACTCCTCCCCAGACATAACGTTCTGTTCCCCCTCACTAGCAACACATACACACTGGAGAACAGAAAAACAACTGTTATCAGACCACCTGTCCATCATCATTACAACACGTTCTAGACTCTGTCCCAACAGCCTTAGGCACACTTACAGAAATTACAAGAAAGCTGATTGGGAACAGTTCAAAATACAGACTGAGGAACAATTCACCACATTAAACAGCACACCCATCATAAACATCAATACAACACTCAAGACAAATGCAAAAAACTTCACTTTTTTACGTGAAGGTCAAAATATGAGAATAAAAACCCACTCTAATAGACAGAGTTTATTTCCACGACAGTTTCGACGCCCACTGGCATCCTCCTCGGGTGGATACAGAAACACAAATGAAACAAAACAAGAGGGAAAAACAGTTCAGGGATCGACCGTTAAGAAATTCGCACCTAGGTTGGATTCCATTCTCTCGAGACAGGAGGGGCATTTTCATTAAGTACATTCGCACAAATTTTAAAACTATCTTCCTGTTCTAAACATACAGATTCTATTATTTTTACATAATTATTACATTTATAATTAAATTTATTACATTTAATATTGCATAATTATTAATTACAGAAATTATAAATTTATTATTACATTGGTTATTACATTGTTGTTTATTATACAGAAATTATAAACCGAAAAACGAATGAAAAAGGCGATTAGGAAATAATCCAGAGACCATTGAGAAATTCGCACCTAGGTTAGATATCGTTCTCCCGAAACCAGAAGGGCATTTTATTACAGGGTCAGCTTATAACTACATTTCCACAAATTAAAAATATCTTCTTGTTCTATACATACAGATCCTAATGTTTGACATAATTACTGCATATATTTTTTCCACATTAATTACTTCCATTATTACATTTACTAAAAGCGAGTAAGGAAACATTCCAATCCAGAGACATTTAAGAAATTCACACTTAGGTTCGAACACGTTTCCCACGACTCCGTAAGGGATTTATTGACCAAGAATCTCATTAAAGGGTCTAACTTATAAGTACCTTCGCACAAATTAAAATTATCTACTTTTTCTATACACACAGATTCTATTATTTTTCTTTTGACATAATTATTACATTTAAAGTACCTTACTTGATTCCCAATCTATAGCATGATTATTTTGGCTAGCGTGATAAAAATGGCATTATTAGTATTACAACTTCTGAAGGCATATTTGTGTTCTTTGATACGGGTTTCAATATTTCTTCCAGTTTCTCTCCACGTATACTAATCACAACTTTTACAGGGAATGCTGTAGACACAGGCTTGTTCCTCTTTTGCAACGTTATTCCTAACCAATTTACTTTTCCGGTAGACGAATATTTGAACGCCAAAGCAAACTTAAATTCTTTCGTCAACGGTTTTACTCTTTCTAAGCCGGCAATGTAAGGCAAACTCACATATTGTTTTTGGTTAACTGAAGGTTCCCGAGGGGCATAAAAAGATTTTCTGGCTTTAAAATACGCCTTTCTGATAAACCACTCAGGATATTTTAAATCCTTAAAAATGTTCCAAATCTTTGAATTTTCCGGATCCAGCAAATGTGGGCTACAAATCCTGAGTGCTCTTAGAAACATGGAAGAAATAATTGAGCTTTTAACCCCTTCATCATGATATGAAAAATAATGAATGTACGAATTACAATGAGTAGGTTTTCTATAGACCGTGAAATTGGGCTTTCCGCTTTCGTTAATGACCAAAACATCTAGAAAAGGTAATGTTTGTCGTTCTCCCATTCATATTTAAATTTAATAGAGGGAACAAGATTATTTAATGACTGAAAGAAAGTGTCAAAGTTGTTCCAGTGGTCAGCCAAAATGAGAAAATATCATCTACATAACGAAACCAAATTAGATTCCTGGGACATATTGTTTGCAACAATTCCGACTCATAATACTCCATATATAATGTACTCAGTATTGGGGATAAAGGGGACCCCATTCCCATACCAAAACGTTGCAAATAAAATTCTTCACCGAAGGAGAAGGCATTATTGGTCAATAAATCCCTTACGGAGTCGTGGGAACGTGTTCGAACCTAAGTGTGAATTTCTTAAATGTCTCTGGATTGGAATGTTTCCTTACTCGCTTTTAGTAAATGTAATAATGGAAGTAATTAATGTGGAAATAAATATATGCAGTAATTATGTCAAAACATTAGGATCTGTATGTATAGAACAAGAAGATATTTTTAATTTGTGGAAATGTAGTTATAAGCTGACCCTGTAATAAAATGCCTTCTGGTTTCGGGAGAACGATATCTAACCTAGGTGCGAATTTCTCAATGGTCCTGGATTATTTCCTAATCGCCTTTTTTCATTCGTTTTTTCGGTTTATAATTTCTGTATAATAAACAACAATGTAATAACCAATGTAATAATAAATTTATAATTTCTGTAATTAATAATTATGCAATATTAAATGTAATAAATTTAATTATAAATGTAATAATTATGTAAAAATAATAGAATCTGTATGTTTAGAACAGGAAGATAGTTTTAAAATTTGTGCGAATGTACTTAATGAAAATGCCCCTCCTGTCTCGAGAGAATGGAATCCAACCTAGGTGCGAATTTCTTAACGGTCGATCCCTGAACTGTTTTTCCCTCTTGTTTTGTTTCATTTGTGTTTCTGTATCCACCCGAGGAGGATGCCAGTGGGCGTCGAAACTGTCGTGGAAATAAACTCTGTCTATTAGAGTGGGTTTTTATTCGAACACTCAAGACATTTAATCAGATCATCAATAATGCAAACAAATACATACCCAAGGGCAACATTAGGAAATACAACCCAAATTACACTAGAGAAATAGCCCACTTCATAAGGCAATGTACCAACCTCAAACATAACACACGAACACCACACACAGAAGCCATAAAACAGCAGATACAACAGCTCAACACAATAATAAACAATAAACTCAAAGAAAAACAAACAGAAACATTTAGGGAGTTCATAACAACACTAAACCACTCCACAGATACATCCAGGCTATACAAGACTATAAACAGCATTACCAACTCTAACAGCGGCATTCATTCACACCTCACACGCGGCTATCTGTCGCAGCCAAAATAATATCCCAACATATACACAAGCTAACATTCTAGTTAATCACTACACAAAGATAAGTCACTTAAACAGAGACAACAATCAGAAACACGCAGACAGACAAACAGCCAGACACAAGAAAACCTACAGACTCGACACGACTATTACACCCTTATACAGACCAGACCACCAAGATCATCAAAAACATTAAGAATTCGAAGGCTACTGGACCAGATAACATATCTAACATACACCTTAAACACTTGGGCCCACAGGGAATATCAGCTCTCACAAATATCAGCACATATTCATACCAACACTGTATTATTCCTGACATATAGAAACAAGGTAAAATTATTACACTTCTCAAACCAAACGAAAATCCAACCGAACCAGCTTCCTACAGACCCATTACTTTACTATGCACACCTTCCAAAGTAACAGAAAGACTAATCTTACAAATCACCAACCCACACATACCACTATCGCCTACCAATATGGATTCAAACCTCACCACTCAACCACGACATTACTCACTAACCTCACGCAGCACATCATAGATGGCATCAACTCCAGACGACCAGCTCAACGTACACTATTAGCAACAATAGATATTAGTAAAGCATTTGATGCTATCCCAAGCTTCCCTCTCATAAACAAAATACTCAACACAAACATGCACAATAACACCAAAAGGTGGCTGACCAACTATCTTTCAGGAAGATACTCGCATGTCACATTTGATGACAAGTCATCCAAAAACAATCTTTTTCCGAACGGGGTCCCTCAAGGCTCTGTTCTCTCACCAACACTGTTCAACTTATACATGCATGACATCACTCTAACATCCACCCACAACAACATCGATACCACTACAAATAACCTACAAACATACATAAACAGTATACAAGACTGGCTCACACACAATAGACTCAAAGTAGCGCCCACAAAATCAACCATCACCTTGCTTACAAACAACACAAAAGAACACCAGATAACTCCACAGATTACACTAAACAACACCAACATTCCACACACTCACAGGACCAAAATACTTGGGGTCACAAACACATCGTTATCTTTTGAAAACCACATTCAGGACATTAAAAAAAAATGTACGTCAAGACTAAACACGATTAGGGTACTAACAGGAACAAACTTTGGACACCAGCAGGAAATAACATCACTCATGTACAAACAATATATTCGCTCAGTTATGGACTATGCTAGTCCATGCTGGGCACCCATTATCTCAAACACACACATAAATACCTTACAGACAATACAAAACAACGCACTTCGTATCATTACAGGATGCACTCAAACACCACCAATAGAACACCTGCACACAGAAAAAAAATACTGAAAGTTAGGGAACATTTAGACATGAGGGGAACACAATTCATGGCAGCAGCGACAACTAACCCACAACACCTTGCCACTACCTGTACAATCATGCACCGACACCTCGCACCATTAAGGTAACACCAGACATTATAACCAAACAGGGGCGTCCGCAGGATTTTTCGCAAGGGGGAGCAAAACTAACTTATTAGTTCTTAGTTCTTATTAGTTCTTTATTAGGTAGAAAAAAAAATGCACTGCGACCACTACGAGTAAAAACCGTCATCTCCCCTTATCATAGCCTGCTTTCGGTGCTAAATTTATGTAGTATTACTAAGTACATAAATTTAGCACCGAAAGCAGGCTATGATAAGGGGAGATGACGGTTTTTACTCGTAGTGGTCGCAGTGCATTTTTTTTTCTACCAGTCAAGTCCATTTTTTATATGTTATATGATACTATGATTAACTATAATCGTGTAAGTTTCAGTGAAATTGACCAAAAGGTTTTCGAGAGAAAAAAATAAATAAAACACTCAATATAATGATCTTTGCAAATAATTCCATTACTATATCTTTCAGTATAGTTTATTTAACACTTCTACGTTCAACGACACGGCACTTCGGTAAAGTAAAGGTAAAGTAAACGACATTTCCTTGAATGTGGAAACACTGACTGAGCTGCAGTAGAATTATAGAAGTTGCGTGGGCAAACACAAATTTCCAAGGGAGGGCAACTGCCCCCTCTTGCCCCCCCCCTCCGGACGCCCATGTAAACCAAATACTCCATTCCATACTACGCCCCACAGACATCACACAGTACAGAAAACACATACACACACACACCTAACCCACAAAGCACTGACACGACTCGGTCCGAATGCGGTCCTAGGTGCGAAGCCGCCACCCATTAACAGGTCAGAGATCAGCCTCAGCAGATCGGATCGAGTTAACTTAGCACGATTCCGATGTGGACATCACCCAAACTTGCAGACATATAAACACAGACTAGACAACTCCACAGACGACACCTGCCACCTGTGCCAAGACACACCACAAACAATTGAACACATTATGACAGACTGTACCGCTCTAGCACAACATAGAACACAACACAACATCACTAGTGCGCTGAACCTCTGGTCCACTCCGGAGACGGCGATCGGTTACTTGCGTGTCGCCGGCTTGCTCGATCAGGGTGGGCTCATCGGCTAAACAACAACTAAAAAATACTGTACAAACAGCCGCAAAAAGACCAACAATATTACTTTAATCTTTTTTAGGTAATTGTTCCTTGGAAGAAACCTCAAAAAACCCTCAGTAAGTTCTAACCTCAAAATTTAAAATTATATTTTCTAATCCATACAAAATTGGCCCTTTTATCCTTTATATAGGAGCTAATGAGGTGCTTTTTCAGTGATTTGCGAAATACATTTAGTGATGAAGCCTCCCTGATATGCGTGGAAATTGCATTCCATACATTTGCTCCTTTGAATTAAATGCCATTCTCAAAATTACAAACTTCTTTATTCCAAGATTTAAAATATTGTGTGTTGCCTCTGACAGTCAATCCATGATAATTGTGGAATTCTTATACATTAAAAAGACAGCCATTTCTCAGTAGTGATTCTGTAATCGAGTCCTGCAATATTTTTTCCTTAAGTTTTAATTGTAGTGTACTTTTAAACTTTGTTCAATCACATTTAGGTAAGGTCATTGGTTTTAAGTTTTCCGGTTTTTATTCTATAGTAAGTTTGGTTTAAATACGCATGTATGGTTATTTTAACCGCAGAAGGTCAGGTGTGGGTCTACGTAACACCATAATGAAAATTACATTCAAAGGTTGGATTAAACAACTTATTGTGACTAAACAATAATCAAAATTAACTTCGTACAATAAAAGACGATTTTCAGAAGAACAAATGTACTTTTATTGTAATAAGCCACGCTGCCTTTCTAAGATTAATCTTTTAATTTTTCATCTTTTAGAAATATACAATATATATATATATATATATATATAATATATATATATATATATATATATATATATATATATATATATATATAATATATATATATATATATATATATATAAATTATTATATATATATATATATATATATATATATATATATATATATATTATATATTATATATATATATATATATATATATATATATATTAGGGTGTCTCATTAATACATAGAAATTTTTTTTTTCGATTTTCTCTTGCTCGCGAATGCTGCCCCGATTTCAATAGGCATAGAGGTTCTAAAAATCGAAAAATGATGGGAATCGAACAGTATTTAGAGGTCACTCAAGTTTAACACTTTCTTGTAGCTATTTAGGAAAAAAAAGAAATTTCTATCATTCTCTTATTCTCTTTATTTCTGAACAAAAATGAAAATAAACGAAATGCACCTTTCATTAATTGAAATAAGCGCGTATAAATGGATTGTTTTCATCATCAATCTGTCCTACACTACTTGATTTTACTCTTCAAGCTCTCCTTCGTCTTGACGGGGATCAACTTCTGGTGAGCCCGAACCACCTTGAGGACGAATTGCTTCTGCTTCTCATCACGCGTGATGGTGGAATTGAATCTTTTCATCAAAGCGATACCACGCTCGGCGACGTCATTGACCACCTTCAGGGCTTTCACCCTCTTTTGCGCCGTGATCCAATCCTGGTCATTGATCCAATCCTCTGGATCTTTCATGAGGAAGGTGGGAGACTCAGATTCTGGAAGGATCGCGCGGAAGAAGACTTCTTTTGTTCTCCGGGTGACGAAGAGCTCGATGGATTGCTGTGGATTGAAGTTCTTCGGATCGATCCGCTTGAGTCCTTTCTTCGTGGCGGGGGATTGAAGTCGTTGGACCATCTTTAGCTTCGTGTCCTTTGGAATGCGGTCGTCAAAGAAACCAAGCCCCACGAGATCCTCTGAGAGGTACACAGGTGCCTTTTCAAGACCATGGATGCCGTGTGGCTGACTTCCTTGTCAGGGTAGGCCTCGAGCAGGTGAAGGAACTCTAGGTCGTTCAGTGGAGCTCGATTCGAGACCATTGCCTCATTCCACTGCTTCACGTACGCGAGGGAGATGAACAAACACAGCCGCCGAAGTCCTCGTCCTTCCCTGGCTGTCAGGTCCAGTTGGTGACGGAACATGAAAATCTTGAGGGCATAGATGGCTTTGGCCATCCATCTGGCGTGGTGATAGGCCCCAGGCTGACGAAATCCCCCCTGGACCTGACCGCCAAGGAAGCGGTAGGAAAGGATGAGGAGTTCACGGTAGTCTTCTCGGGGATGTGTGCCGTGGGAAAGCGTCTGCTGCAGGTATTTCTTCATGGAAGACGCTTGATTTGCCCAGTTGTCAGTTGTTGTGGGATTGCTTTCGTCACCGATGGACAAGAATGACCCTTTGTCAATGGAGGCCCACCGCTGTTGAAATCTTTTGAAGAGGAGAATGTCAGGGGAAGAGGACGGCCCCAGACATCGCACGAAGATATCCTTGAGTAAGATCTCCAAGACGTGGTGACGGCAAGCCAACCACAACATGGGACGGCCAAACTCCTGCTCAATGCGAACGCAAGCACCTTGGATCATCCCAGCGTTCACAGCTGTGGTGTCGAATCCCAGTCCAATGATTTGCTCCGAAATGCCAAAAGCCTGGACTTCCTGGAGTACGGCTGCAGCCTGTTCTTTTCCAGTGCCGTCCACCGCAACGGGTACACCAAGAAGCTCCTCGACTCCATCGCCCGTCACCACAACAGCAATCCGGTCAACCTCCTTCTTCTCCTTGGCGATATCTTTCAACAGTTTCCCATCCCAGTGCAAGACTAAAGGACCAGAAGCTTCGAACTTTCGGGTCAACTCTTCTCCCATCTCCTTTCGGATCTTGTTCCGTGTTCGATGAACAGTTGCTGGCGAGATTACCAGGTCATCCAGGTCATGACCCAAACTCTGAGCTGCTGCTGCAAAGGACGACGTTGCTTGTCTCACGGACATGTTGTCGCGATCCCAAGCAGCGATGAGATTCGGGTCCGTGAGGGCATTCATTCGCCTTTTCTTTTGAGTCTGGGCCTTGCTGGTGCTGGGCGCTTGGTACGTCTCGTCGTCATCATCCTCGTCTTCCGTGTTCATTTCAGTGCTGCTACCATCCACCTCCAAGATCGCTACCTCCATGAGCTGTGTCACCCCAGCATCCCATTTACTCTTCCTAGCCGTGGCTGCAAGATCCCTCTTCCGCTTCACAGCTTTCTTCTTCGCTGTCTTCTGGTCCACCCCCGCAAGACTTGACGACATCCTGTCTTCCCTCTGCGAGGTGAGAAAATCCTTGTCCTCCTGAGGGACCTTGGAGGAGGATAGCGCGGAGGAGTGAGCCACGTCAAACACGTCTTCCAAATCCGACTTGAACATCCCCTCCTTGTACCGGTAACCCTCTTGCGGCTTTGTCCTGTTCTTCTTGAGTGCGTCGTAGGTATCGATTAACTTCGCCAGCTTCTCCCCTGCGTACTTCTTGGTGGTAGTTGGTATGTTGGCCTTCTCCCAGATGGGCCAGATGGTTTCCACCACCAGGCGAATGCTCTCCAATTTGGTCTTCCTTCCCTCTTGGTCTTGGTGGTGGTGGAAGTAAAGGAGCAGGCATTGCTCCTTCGATGGAAGTCGTGGACAAACAATCGCTGCAATTGGGGCCTTGTCCAGCAACCACAACTGGTTTCCTGCTCTAGTAACCATCACCTGCGAAAGAGAAGAAAATCTTGTATAAGTGAAACAGAAGTGGCGAACTTGAGTGACCCCTAAAAATCCTCCTACAGCTGTCAAATTTTGTGATAACAATCCTTTATAAAGGTGTAATACGGGCAAGCGTCGCCCCGACCCGAAATCCTCCATTCGTATATTTGAGACACCCTAATATATATATTCAACTGCAAAGAACACGCAGTATAAATAACGTAAAGAACGACGCTAGTATAGGAGATATTCCGCGCAAGACGAGAGAGAGAGAACGAAACAAATGAAAAAATGAGGTAACCACCCGGGAATCGAACCCGGCAATCGGAAGATCCCGGGTTCGATTCCCGGGTGGTTACCTCATTTTTTCATTTGTTTCGTTCTCTCTCTCTCGTCTTGCGCCGAATATCTCCTATACAAGCGTCGTTCTTTACGATATATATATATATATATTGCAGTCCCGTAGCCAGGACTTCCCAAGGGGGGGGAGGGGGTCGAAATTGTAGAAAGGCGGACCTTTTGGTGCAACGACCTAGTCACTGCGGAGCGGGTTTTAGAGTAGTTTGTGAAGTTTAAAAAAAAAAAAAATGCAAGTGTTTATTTACTAAATGCCGTTATATATTATAATATCACATCATAAGTTATAACTATGGTTACAAAAATGGACCTTTCCTGTCAAGGGGGCTGGGTCATTCGAACCCCCGACCCCCGTTTAGCTACGGGCCTGTATTAATGAGATCTGTTCTTTGTTCGCTTTCTTAAAACACGCTTAAAAAAATCAATCCCTCAAACCCCACTTTTCATTTTCAGAAATGGTTTTGCTCAAAAGAAATTTTAAGATATAAATCTGAAAGTGATCAAACAATACAACCTTCTTTTGCCATATCTTAAGGTCATATTAATTATTTCTCTAAAGAGTGATTTATTATGATTAATTCTAAATATAAATCACCAAGACCTCTAAAATTATATTAAAATGTGATTTAATTAAATGGCCAATACATTCCCTCTAACTAGCTAATCTCTAAATATTCTAAACTATCGTAATCTCCAACTCCATATTAATAATAACAATTCTATATTAAATTATACTTCACACTTTATATATTAAACCATCTTATTATGTTAACTTTATTTTGAGTATTTTAATAATTTTATAAACCAAAATTATATTGAGGAAGGTGTGGCAACTCGAGGCCCGTAAGGAAATTACAATTTTATAGGAATAAAAGAAAGAAAAATGTATAAGTGATGGCACCTCCTCTACGACCTGGGGCTAACGTTAATTGACTAACAAAAAATCTTTGATGATTTTTAAAAGCATGTTAGATAGCTTTGTTTTTATATCATTGATAAAGTATCATATTTCCCTGGCTATATACTCGTATTTCATTTGAAGTATAAAAGAAGCTGAAAATAATTAATAAGCCTATTGGAGCCTGTAGACCTAACAGAATATTCTTTTGCTTTTTATTCAGGAAGGAGTGGAAAAGAATGAACGCCCGGAGTACTTCCTTGGTCGATTGGTCTTTACAATCTCCTCTAACATGTAAGTAACATAACAACACATAACAAATAAGTTATTTAAACTATATAGGGTGAACCAAATGTAGGTGGACAGTAAATGATAACGTTTATTTTGAGAATACATATTTAATTTTTTTGTATACTATAATACAAAATAAAATTTTAATAAATTTAGTTATAATATTTAATATAATAAAACACAAACACCATAGTTATAATGAACACCATAGTTATAATATAATATAACACAAACCGTATTCAACCTACTGTCCACCTACTTTTGGTTCACCGTGTATATTTATTTATACAGGGTGTTTCAGGAGGAAAGGTCAATACTTCGGGAGGTGATAGTATCGGTCATTGTGAGAAATAAAGTTCATATGAACATGTGTCTGATTCTGAATGGTTACGGAGATAGAGCTGTTTGAATCTACAAATACAAAAGCATTGTTAATGGTAATCAAGAAAGAGAAACCAATTACTGTTTCTAATATTTAATGTTTAAACATTGGCATTTTGAATGGTATCAGATACAGAAATGACAAATTTGTTACAGTTTACAATACGTTTTCGAAAATCCCACCGTCAACATCAATGCACTTTGCAACTCGTGTGCGAAGATCGCGTGTTGTTCGTCTGAGTTGATCTTGACGTTCTTTTATGCGGGCAGCAGCATCCAAAATGCGCGCGAGCAATTCGTCTCGTGTATCCACCTTTCTTTTGTAAACTTGACTTTTCATCCACCCCCACAAACAATAATCTAACGGAGAGAGGTCTAGAGACCTTGGTGGCCATTGAATGGGACCACCGCGGCCGATCCATCGACCAGGAAAAGTTTGATTTAGGTATTGCATCACCAGACGGGTAGAATGTGGAGGAGCTCCGTCATGCTGAAAGTACATACCAGCGCGTGTAGCCAAAGGAACATCCTCCAATAGTCCTGGCAATTCATTTTGCAGAAATTCTAGGTAACTTTGTCCTGTAAGACGATTCTCTAAAGTAACAGGGCCAATCAGCTGATCATCGATTATACCGCACCACACATTGGCAGAGAAACGATGTTGAAATTTTGTTTCCACATTGGCATTTGGATTTTCGTCTGACCACCGATGAGTTACGAGTGTTGTTGATACCGTCACGGGTGAAAGTAGCTTCATCGTTCAACAGTATTAATCGAAGCAATCGGCGATTAGCATTTACCCAATAACAAAATTCCAGTCGCATGGCAGCGTCTCCTGGTTGAAGGTGTTGTACACGCTGTACATGATATGGATGCAAGCCTTCCTCACGTAATGTTCGCCATACTCTTGTGTGTGGTACACCGAGACGTGTAGAAATTCTTCGTGAGCTAGTAGTAGGACTATGCTCTACCAACTGAAGAATGTTTTCCACTTCATCCACATCTTGCTGACCTTCACGTTCAGATGAAACATGAGCGCTGGGAAGTGTACCAGTCTCACGCAATGTGTTGAAAACCCTGGTAAACACTCTTCGATCCGGAATTCTGCAGTTCGGAAACCGTCGATGGTATTCTGCAACAGCAGCTGTTGCACTTCCATCGCAAAAACCGTAGACATACACCATATCTGCATATTCGGCATGTGTGAAGGTGTGTGGCATTCTTAACACTTCTTCAAACACCAAACAATGTCACTCACAACAGTCAGCTGTCGATTGGCTTATGTTACATGCTTACATTACAGCTTACATGGTTCAAGGTTATAGGGGAGGGAAGGGGGAGGAAGAGCTGCGCGCGCATCAGATTCAAACAGCTCTATCTCCGTAACCATTCAGAATTAGACACATTCACATGAACTTTTTTTCTCACAATGACCGATACTATCACCTCCCGAAGTATTGACCTTTCCTCCTGAAACACCCTGTATATGTAAACATTTTCTATTGCATTCAGCGAATTCTTTTTTGCAGCAAACACACCCACCCACAAAAAACACACACACACACAATATATATATATATATATATACTTTTCAACTGTTCCACGCGATGATTCCTCATTTCACGAAGGTCAAGCTTATCGGCCCTCCTCTCGAGTTGGCTTCTTGTACTCTCCACCTCACATAGCCAGGTACGCCCGACTCATCGGGGATTGCTCTGAGCCAGGCGTCTAGTCTTCTTTTGAAGATGTCCACTGTAACCCCACTCGTGTTCCTTAGGTCTTTGGGCAGCTGATTAAACAGTTTTGGTCCGCTCACAACAAAACTATTTTCTTTTAGGATTAAGGATGTTCCCTGTCTAGTCTTTAATTTGGGACCACGACACAGTCTTCCTTTTCTACGTTCCACTGTTGTTTGGGGAGTCACAGGGTTCAGAGTAAGATTAGGGACTAGTTTCTCCATTATTTTCCAAGTGTAAATAATGGTGTATCTCTCTCTCCTCCTTTCCAATGAATATAGGTTTAATTCGCGTAACCTTTCCCAGTAGTTTAGTTCTTTGCACCCATTGATCTTGGCTGTGAAGCTTCTCTGAATCCCTTCTAGTTGTTCAGTCTTCTTTTTTATATGGGCATGTTAGGACCGAGCAGTATTCCAATTTAGGTATGATCAGAGTTTTCAGTAGAGGAATCATTATATTCCTATCCCTTCGTTTAAAGGTTCTCAGTATCACTCTGTTTACTGCTATCTTATTTTGTGTTTCAAATTTCGCCTCATCAGTCATTACAGCCCCTAAGTCTTTCGCTCTAGAATTTCTCTGAATTTCCTGTCCATTTGGGGTATAATATTCCATGGATTTTAGGTTCTCTTTTTCCGTACCGTAACAGCTGAAATTTCTCAGTGTTAAACTTCATATTGTTGTCTTCCGTCCACTTGTAGATTCTGTTCATGTCGGTTTGTAGAGATCCTATATCTTCTGGGTTTCTTATTTTTCTAGTGATCTTTGTGTGTGTGTGTGTGTGTGTGTGTGTGTGTGTGTGTGTGTGTGTGTGTGTGCGCGCGCGCGCGCGCGCGCCAGACATGGGGTCATTACAAGGTTTATCATTATCATTACCATTAGAGCATTTTTTTTTTGTTTCATTATCATTACAGGCCCTTCATTATCATTGTAATGATCATTACAATACTGAATATATTGAATAAGTGCTCCACCGGTGCACTGGAGGCAGGGATGCAAAGATGCTTGGCAGCAAGAACAGATACGTCAGGATACAGATGTGCATTGTCCCTCCACCATGTCAGGGGATTGCAGTCCTCATCAATGCAGGGCTGGTCAAGGTAGTTGTCCACCTGAACAACTTGCATTGCTTTGGTGCTGGCTGGGACTGGGAGAAATCAGAAGCCGCATATATATATATATATATATATATATATATATATATATATATATATATATATATATATATATATATATATATATATATATGTACACTGAAATTACACTGTAATGAAAATGTAATGATGCGTAATGATTCATTACAGACCTTTCATTACCATTATCATTACCATTATTGCCTCGAAATTTCTTTCATTATCATTATCATTACAAGAGATTTGTAATTAATTATAATTAGTGAATGCAGCACCGAATTGAAATACCGACATACTTCATGAATCGGCTTTCAAACAAAATACAAAACTTCAGTACACAAACTGAAACACAAGCAAACAGTATTTACAATAACTTAATTTTTAAATCCGCACGCACACGCACACACACACACACAAAGACAAACAAAACCAAACACTTTCTTAAATTTGTACATGGCAAGTGACAACATGTTTC
Organism: Bathynomus jamesi; assembly: GCA_023014485.1. Classification (NCBI taxonomy): domain Eukaryota; kingdom Metazoa; phylum Arthropoda; class Malacostraca; order Isopoda; family Cirolanidae; genus Bathynomus; species Bathynomus jamesi. The sequence continues at coordinate 475,725 of JAJOZX010001999.1, forward strand.
AAAACGAGTATTTTATTTTTATTATTATTATTATGATAATGATAAATTTTATTGGCAGGATATAAATTACAAACCATTTCCAATGTTATATAATTTCAGTGACATCATTATTTATTTATTTACCTATTGTCACCATACACGTTAATTGTATTGTTACTTTTATTATTTTTATTTATCTATTATTATTATCATCCACCACGTAACGACTTATATAAAATAGTTTCAGTTGCGGCGCATTGGTTTTCCCACTGACCTCAAGTATCCCTACCCCCAGCCTTATTTCCCAGCCTCCGTACTTATTTATAGTACATATATATCTGCCCTTCAGAATATTTTTTTTAGATAAAAATAAAAAAACAACTTTCTCATACAGGAAATAATATCCTTCAGTAAGTAGGTCCCTCCCTATATATATATATATATATATATATATATATATATATATATATATATATATATATATATATATAATATATTATATATATACAGGGTGGCGCAAAAGTCAGGAACCATAGGCACATTTTAATAATTTGTGTTTTAACATGTGTTTTGTTCTTTTCAGATTTGTTGTTGAACCTATGGCACAGAAACTGACAATAGATGAACGGGTGGAGATAGTTTTAATGTGTGCGAGGCGTGGTAACACGCACCGATCAGTTGCTACTGCTTTTAATGACAAACATCCTTCAGGAGAGGCCGCCAGTTGTTCAGGTATCACTTGGAAAATTGTTCACTCGCTTCAAAGAAACGGGAAGTGTTCATGATCGGCCGCGTAGTGGCCGGCCAAAAAGTTGAACCGATGCAGCAACATCACTAACGGTACTCAATCACCTGGAAAACAGCCGACTAAGTCCTTAAGAAAGTTATCCCAGGAAACGGGTGTCTCCAGAAGATCCATTCAACGAATTCTTACAACAAATCGTTTCCACCCTTACAAAGTTCAACTCGTTCAGGAACTGCACGGTGACGACACAGACCGTCGTGTAGAATTCTGCCAGTGGTTTCTACGATATCGACACCTTCAACGAAGGATCATGTTCAGTGACGAAGCGATATTTCACCTCAGCGGAGTCGTGTCAATAGGCATAATGCATGCTACTGGGCCAATGAGAACCCCCAGTGGATGGAGGAAGAACATGTGCATTGTGCAATTCGATCCGTGAATTATGGTGTGCGCTGCGCTCTTGGGGGATCGGTTAATTGGTCCGTACTTTTTCGACGACAATGTAACAGACGAAACATATCTGCATATGCTGCAAACATTTCTAATGCCCATACTGGACGACATTCCATTGGCAGAACGGGCAATGTGGTTTCAACAGGATGGTGCACCACCACATTTCGCAACCATCGTCCGGAGCTCTTTAGATGAAACATTCCCAAGCAAATGAATCGGACAGCGAGGGCCCGTCGAATGGCCACCTAGGTCTCCAGACCTCACGCGTCTTGACTTTTTCTTGTGGGGCCATCTCAAGTCGGTAGTCTTTGCTGATCGACCCACAACCATACGTTCTCTAAAGGATAAAATCACATCCGAGTGTGCCAAACTCAGTACCAATGTGTTAAGGAATGTTCAAACATCATGCATTCAACGCGTCAGAAAGTGTCTCCAAGTGGAAGGAGACCAATTCGAACATTTATTATAATTTAATAAAATGTGCCTATGGTTCCTGACTTTTGCGCCACCCTGTATATATGCCCTAATGCGCCTCGCTGGTGTAGTGGTTAGTATTGCTGACTACGAATCCACTGGCCCCGGGTTCGAAACCCGGTCACGGCAGGCGGCGGTTGGTAGGTAAATGGGTACTCTGGGTAGTCTAGTGGTTAAGACGCTGGACTGCTGATCGGGAGGTCGTGAGATCGAGTCCGGGCAAAGACTTTGTAATTTCTGGCCGCCCGTGGAGGGGCATGGTTCGGATATAGACAATGAAGTAACCAACAACAGTACAGTAACATTCTTTGCAGAAGATACAAAAATCAGCAGAAAAATCAGTAATGCACAAGTGGTGGAAACCCAACAGAGGGACACGAACCGCATACACAAATGGTCAGAAGGCGACAACATTAAATTTAACACCAAGAAATTTCAGCTCTTGAGCTCTGCATCGTCTTGGGCTATCCCAAAGAGATATTGCACGTAGGATTGGCGTTTCTCAGAATGGAGTGTCCAAAATCATTAAATGACAAGAGGAGACAGGCTCAGTAAACAACAAGAAGGGCCGAGGAAGAAAAAGAAATACAGCAGTAAGGGTAGATAGATTATGGGTTAGAAAAAAAAAAAAGATTCTTGACAGCATCTCAACTAGCCGCTTAAAACACGTCTCATGTTCAGCAGACCAAAGGTGACTAAGATAGGCAAGGTTGAATGGTTGTGTAAAGGTTAGAAAACCTCATCTGAGGCATGGCAATCAGCAAAAACAATTGAAATGTGCAAGAATACCAAAACAAGTACTCTGGACATTGAGAGCAAATTTGAAATATTTTGCAGTGAGAGAAGACATAATATTGTCCGATGAAAATGCTTACAAACTATTGAGAAGGCAAAGTAAAAAACTTATTTGAGAAAGTAAGCGCATCTATGAGCTATATACAGGGTGTACATAAAGTCAGGATCTATTTTTGTGAAACACTTGGAAATTATATGGAATTCATTCATAAAATGATAAAGTGGTAACATTTATTAAATAATTAAGAGTAGGATTCGACGTGACGCCCATCAGTATCCCTGCACAGCTCAAATCGTTCCGCAGCATTTCTAAACACATTCTGGAGTATTTGCGGGGTTATGTTATCTGCAGCAGTTCGTATACGTAAGTTTTCAAGACTCGTAATCTTCGTCTGATAGACGTGCGATTTGATAAAGCCCCATGCAAAGAAATCTAAAGGGGTTAAATCTGGTGATCTCGCTGGCCAAGGTCTGTTGCTTCCGCGTCCGATCCAGCGATTTGGAAAACGTCCATTTAGATAATCCTGAACAATTTTGGCATAGTGACAAGGAGCACCATCATGTTGATTCTAAGGGGATAGGATTCGTGTCATAACATGACGTAATGAGAATCTATAAATAGATCCAGTAATTGTTTAACTTCATTCTTATCGTCGGTGTTGCATCGGAGTGACGTGTATTATTTACTGTTCAAGATGTATCGAAGAAGGAAGTTTGTTCCTCGAAAAAGGAAGTACGTTCCTCGGAGGAAACCTAAATGGCGTTCAAAGGAGAAGATAGTTACAGCTTCAATGAAATTTGTTTATTTATCTAAAAATACTTTTGGTGTTAATAGTGATGGGTTTTATACCTTGAGTTTGGATTTTCTAACTAAAGAGTCTAAATCTACCATTTTAAAATTTAATTATTATCAAGTAACGGGTGTATCTTTTCATAGTATTCCAGAAATGAATATGTCTGGATATGTGATTAATTTTGAAGATTCAATAGGTCGTAAGAAGGGGGGTAGGGAAAGATTGGAGGGACCTAATGTAGGGATATCTCCATCTCCATATTTAATTGTTCCAAATTGTGTTTTGTTTGAACCTAATCTTGACTCGTCTCATAGTGCAGAGCAAGTAATGCATCATCCAAGAACAAAGTGGTTCTCACCTTTTAAAGAGTTTAGAATGTATCGTAGATTGAAACAGGTCTGTGAGTTAGGTGATGCAGTAACTGCTCAATTCCCTAATACTTTAATGAAAATATCTACAAATGATTTAACTAAACCGTTAGGTCGTATTTATGTTGGTAAATATACCCCTGAAGGATCTCAAAAAAATGAGTATGCATTTACATATGTTAATCGTATTGTATTTTATGTTAAGCTGTATGGTATGAAACAATAAAAAAAAAAAAAAAAAAAATTTTGGTTCACCCTGTTTATTTGCCATTTTTGGATTACCCTGTATCTGTGCGATTTTTTCCTAGTATTACCTAGGAAAAAAAATCGCGCCTCGTTTTGACAGGAATAGAAACTGACGTCATGAAAACGTCATACATCTCTTGCTTATAGAACATCCGGTCCATTTCCTGTTTACCTTTTTTATCTCTTTTCATTCTTTTCAGCCTTTAAATGACTGATTTTGAAAATAATAATGATGGTCTGCAGAGCGCCCTCTGCAAGAGTTAGAGCCTCGCCAGAGGTAGTTAGATGTACGAAGTTTTTTTTGTGTTTGGCCAAACAATATTGGTTACAGAGATTTTTAAGGTTTGGTTAGTATTGTAGTATTCATATGGGTAGAGTACCTAAGTTTTCAAGACTCGTAATCTTCGTCTGATAGACGTGCGACTCGATAAAGCCCCATGCAAAGAAATCTAAAGGGGTTAAATCTGGTCATCTCGCTGGCCAAGGTCTTTTCTTCCGCGTCCGATCCAGCGATTTGGAAAACGTACATTTAGATAATCCTGAACAATTTTGGCATAGTGACAAGGAGCACCATCATGTTGATAGACGACGGGGATAGGATTGTTAGTACCGTCGTCTATCAACATGATGGTGCTCCTTGTCACTATGCCAAAATTGTTCAGGATTATCTAAATGGACGTTTTCCAAATCGCTGGATCGGACGCGGAAGCAACCAAAGACCTTGGCCAGCGAGATCACCAGATTTAACCCCTTTAGATTTCTTTGCATGGGGCTTTATCAAATCGCACGTCTATCAGACGAAGATTACGAGTCTTGAAAACTTACGTACACGTATACGAACTGCTGCAGATAACATAACCCCGCAGATGCTCCAGAATGTGTTTAGAAATGCTGCGGAACGATTTGAGCTGTGCAGGGATACTGATGGGCGTCACGTCGAATCCTACTCTTAATTATTTAATAAATGTTACCACTTTATCATTTTATGATTGAATTCCATATAATTTCCAAGTGCTTCACAAAAATAGATCCTGACTTTATGTACACCCTGTATAATGAACCAAATTAAATCCAATCCGAAGGAATTCTATAATTATGTTAGGAATAAAAAGTAACTCCACAGACTATTGGTTCACTTATAGCCGAAAACAACAAAAGCAAATTTACATGACTTACAAATGATGGAAGTGTTAAATAAATTCTTCTCTTCCATGTTTACTAACGAACATATGAACAACATTCCTCTTCCCGTAATCACGCTAAGTGATGATCATTTAAAGCTTCACGATTTTACCATTAGAGAAAGCGAAGTGCTCGAAAGGTAAAATTAATCCTAATAAAACTCCCGGTCCAGATAAGGTCTACCAAGGGTACTTAAAGAAGTGAACTGCGCAATATTCCCTCCTCTTACATATATATTTAATAAATTGTTCCAGTCTGGAGAAGTTTCGTCGATTGGAAACGTGTAAACATTACGCCAATATTTAAAAAAAGAGGGCAAATCGCTTCCGGGAAATTATCGTCCCATCAGCCTGACTTCAGTGGTTGGTAAGCTTATGGGAACGATCGTTCGGGACAAAATAGTTAATCACTTAGAAAAATAAATTAATCGAAGAGTCTCAACACGGCTTTCGACGTAATCGTTCTTGTCTTACTAATTTGCTCTATTTCATTAATGATATTGTAAATATATATGACGAGCGTAAAAACATTAGATATTATATATTTTGATTTTCTAAGAGCGTTTGATAAAGTGCCACATAGAAGATTATAAGTTAAACTTCATTCTCACGGAATTGATGGTAATGTTCTCAAATGGATCGAAAATTGGCTTAGTGGATGTAAACAAAGAGTGGTCATTAACGGCAAAGCGTCTAACTGGAAAAGTGTAACTAGCGGCGTGCCTCAGGGGTCAGTTCTGGGACCAGTTCTTTTTATTATTTATACCAATGACATCGACTTGGGAATTAACAGTATAATTTAAAAATTTGCGGATGATACCAAAATAGGAGGACGAACAAAATCAGTGGCGGAATGTTTGTAGATTCAAGATATTAATAAATTACTCGAGTGGGCAGAAATTTGGCAAATGAACTTTAATATAAATAAATGTTTTAACAATGTTAAAAAAAAGTATTTTATGCGAGACAAGACACTAACAAGTTATTTACCACAGGACAGACAGAATGGAGAGAGTGCAGCGACGGGCTACTATGTAAGATGATCCCTGGACTTAGAAACAAATCATACCCTGCTCGTTTAGAAACGTTAAATTTATTCTCACTCGTAAAAAGCCGAATTCAAAGAGACTTAATCCAGGTTTTTAAAATGATTGAGGGTTTTGATAATGACGGCGCCAAAAAATACTTCACCTTCAGGAATGCAGATAGAACTCGCGGTAATGGTCTGAAATTAGTGGGTAAACATTTTAATTCTAATGAAGCTAAACAAATTTTCTCCAATCGTATAGTTAATTTGTGGAATGGATTGCCAGCCAGCGTAGTTCAAAGTAATTCGATCGAATCCTTTAAAAAGAAACTAGATACTTATCTTACCTTAAACTCCCAGTTAGAAGCATTTGTAAGCGCATAGAAGTATTGTAGAATTTTCACTTGGATTCCCTCCTCTGTAGTTTAAAATTTCCACTTTAGCTTTAAATTTCTTTCCTACCTCTCAACCTCTTTTCTCTGCCTTGCTTTAAAACTTCACTTGTCTTTAAATTTTCTTTCTTCTTTTAACCTTCCTTCTTGAACAGACAGCCTCGTAGGGACCAGCCGGTCTGTTGCTGTTTGGTGTCCTTTGTAGGCCTTTGTATAAGAAGAGCTGTAAAAAGGTTCAAAGAGTGTTGCATGGTGTCTACAGTCAAGGATGAAGGCAGCAATGCGAACGTATGGGTCTGTTTTGCTGATAATGGGACGGGGGACCTATTAAAAATTTAAGGAACCCTAACAAAGAGAAGCGCCTTCGTATCTCCCGGCATCATGCCATTCCTTCCGGTCATCGTTTGACTGGGAAAATTTCGTCCTCCTGCAAGATAATGACCCCCAAACATAAGCACTATGTTACAAAAGATATTCGAACAGAAAAAGTGAAGATGGCGCGATAAAAATAATGTACTGGTCTCCTTAATCACCAGATCTAAGCCCATTTGTGATTATGTGAGGTAACCTTGACAGAAAGGCAAAATAGTGAGGTCGAACGAACTAGTTTCAACTTTTGAAATATCTTCAAGGACAGTGAAATAATCCGACAACCCTGAAAAAATCGCTGAAATGAGTGCCCAAAATATGGCAAATTTTGATAAAGCAGAAAGGAAGATATTTTTATTAAAAGATATCAGCACATAACAAGTTATTGTAGTATTATAGAGCAAAACTGTAAGTGATTTACATTAAAATATGCATCTTACGAACAGTTACTGCTTATTTTCATTTACGAGACTAAATCTAACTACCACCATAGTTTTATTTTTCCTCTTGTGAAACCATAAGTTTGGCCACCTTATATTATATATATATATATATATATATATTATATATATATATATATATAATGAAAATCACGAACGAAAAAGGAAACACAGAATGGTGCTCAAGCGCTTTCGTCTAATGACATCCTCAGGAACACTGAAATAATAACAAGTTCGAGACTATATATAGGTCACAAAAAAAAAAAAAAAAGAAAAATTGTAAGAGGATGTCATTAGACGAAAGCGCTTGAGCACCATTCTGTGTTTCCTTTTTCCTTCGTGGTTATTTTCATCATAAATATTATTCACGTGTTATTTTCGTGTGTGTATGTATATATATGCCTACACCACCCATAATTACCACCTAGCAAAATTCCTAATTCCCACCCTAAACCCCCCAACGCAGAATGAATATTCCGCCCCCAATTCCTACGAATTTCCCAAAGAAATACTGACGTTGAACAATTCAAACAACCTCCATATGCACAGCTTTGACATAGTATCCCTCTACACCAACGTAACCAATTAAAGAAGCCATCGACATCTGCATGAACAGCTTATTTTCTAACAATCAGAACATAGTCCTCAACCTAACGAAACAAGAATTCACCAAGCTGCTAACTCTTGCCGCTTTAGACACCTACTTATTTTTCAACAAACCGATTCACTAGCCATGGGATCTCCCCTAAGTGCCACACTAGCCAAAATCTTTCTCTGTTACCACGAAAATAACTGGCTACCGTACTCCACTGTCCCACCCATTACAAACCACACCTATATAAAAGATACGTCGATGACACTTTTCTCCTCTTTCACAATGCTAACCACGCCCCTCTTTTCCTTAACCATCTCAATTCCCAGCATCAAACTATCAAGTTCACTAAAGAAGACGAATCCAACAACACCCTACCCATTTTAGATATAACAACAACAAAAAATAATAAATCCAGTACATCCATATATCGAAAACTTACATATACAGGCCTAGGTACTAACTACTTAAGCCACATCCCTTCACTATATAAAATTAACAGTATTAAAATCTTAATCCATCGTGCCTATCAACTATGTTCCTCTTACTTATCCTTCCACAACGAAATAGAATTCATTCACAATTTCAGCATTAATAACTCTTTCCCAAAACATTTACTACAATCTCTAACGAAATTTTCTCAACAACATTTATCAACCTCCCCTTAAAGTCTCCACTGTTAAAAAAGACATACAATACTTTTCTTTCCCCTACTACAACTATATTAGTTACAAAATACAATCTGAACTTCGTCACCTACTCACCCCTCTTTACCCTCAAATTAACCTTCAATTTGTATTCACCAATAATAACAGCATTAAATCGTATTTCAACCATAAAGAAAAAAAACCCAGCCCCTTGTTTCGTCCACTGTCTACCGTTTCAACTGTACTCACTGCAAAGCGAGTTATATTGGCAGCACCATTCGCCATTATCAAACAAGAGTGGACGAACATCGCGGCATCTCTACCAGAACATTACAACCTTTAAACAACCTAAACAAACCATCAAACTCAGCAATAAAAGATCATTGCCACCTCCACAATCACCCACTGCTCGCCACCAATTTCAAAATTATCAATTCAGCATACCAATCAACCGACCTCCGCATCCTCGAATCCCAATACATCCTTAGTACAAAACCAACCCTCAACGACTATAGTTCTGCCTTCAACTTAACATAGCTAAATAATTTCCTCTGAACCACCACTGAAAAGAAATCCGCTATCACTCTCCGGCTTCTAACATGGATACTTCAACATTCAACCTTCCCAACCTTTACACAATTAGATTAAAATCTCCATTTTTGGAGATTTCAATGGTCACCACCACCTTTGGCTTTCCTTCCATTTTACTGGCATCCCTGCTGAACTAACTTTTCTATCCTGAAAACCTGGAGTAGATTGTACACTGTGCAGCACCCTACTCGCATTCCCGATCCTCAATTTTGAATTTATTTCTCACCACTCAACCTTCTTCTTACTCTGTCAAACTTTTTCTCCGTTGAGCCTCTCCGACCACAATCTTGTCCAATCGCTACACTTCGGCCTTTGGATCCTTCCAAGAAGAGGCGCTTTGGCACTTTGGCGCCGCTGATTGGGAGGTACTTCTGATTTCCCATGGAATGGTTATTGCTTCCATGGCCAGGGCCCCTCTGGGTGCACTGAGCACATCGTGGAGGTGATTATGTCGGACATGGAGGCGTCCATTCTATATTCTATTCCTACCACTAATGCAAACAAACATCGGTTTAACTTTGCTTGCTCTAATGCTATCCGCAACAGAAAGTAGGCTTTCAGAAGGTACTGTGGCTATCCAACTCCTGACTCTCACTCTGCTTATATTTCTACCTGGAAATGTGCAAAATCTGTTCTTCGACTTGCCAAAAATTCCTTCATCACACAAAAATGTGAAACCTATCCAATTCTAATTCTTCTCGCTCTTTCTGGCACTTCGTCAAAAACCTCTCCAACAACTTTACTTCCTCTTCTTTCCCTCCTCTTTTCCATTCTGATGGCTCAGTTGCCGTCTCTAACTCAACCATAGACGATTCTGGTGCTGTTCCTCCATCTCCACCTCCCTCTGACTCATTTATGTCTGAAATTAGAATCTCTTTCAAAGATGTTTTTTTTTTAACTTTCCAACTATCGTCCAATTGCTTTGATTTCTTGCCTTTCTGAAGTTTTTTAATCAATCCTTAATTGGAAGATTCTTAAACACCTCTCTTCTTACAATCTTCTTTCAGATCATGAGTATGGGTTCCGCAAGGGACGCTCTACTGGAGATTTGTTGCATATCATTCGGTGAAACCTTTGCTATTGCGCTAAATATATCAAAGGCTTTTGATGGAATCTGGCACAAATCTTTAATTTTCAAACTGCCCTCCTTCGGTTTCTATCCTTTTATCTGTGCCTTCATCTCTAATTTCCTTTCTGGCAGATGTATAGCTGCGGTTGTAGATAGCCACTGTTCTTCTCCTAAAGCTATTATTATTAGTGGTGTTCCTCAGGGCTCTGTCCTGTTACCCACTCTTTTCCTTTTATTTATCAAATGATCTTTTAAGTCGCACTTCCTGTCCTATCCACTCCTATGCCGATGATTCCACTCCACTTCTCCACCCACTTCACGAAGCATCCCTCAAAACAGTCACTCCTCTGATCTACTATAGTTGATTGTGGCGGAGAAAACCTTGTGGCTTTCAATGCTTCAAAAAGTGAGTTTCTTTATCTGTCTACTCGTCACAATCTTCCACACGACTATCCCCTTATCTTCAACAATACACAACTCAATCCTTCCTCTTCTCTTAACATTCTTGGTGTTTCCTTTTTATACACTCTTTGTAAAACAACTTCTAAGAAGTTAGATGTGCTGTACCCCCTGTACTTTCGACACATTCTCATTCTTTTTCTGTCAAACTATCTAATCCAAGGGTTACTCGGTATTTTCAATCTTCCTCAATCCATCTTTCCCCTGTCCATGAACTTCAATCTTTCAAACGCAGTGTACAGGCATCTCGAAAACCTTGGACCTTGATTTTGCTTCTCTTCTTCTTCTATAGGGGGGATGGCGTTTATGCAGGCACTCGCCCTTGGCCCCTCCTTCCCGCATAAAAAATTCTGTACATGAAACTCGAGCTGATAGTCCAGCGGTTCCCAACCTGGGGGGCATTTGATTCCTAGGGGGCGTGAGGTGGTCAACGGTCAACAAATGCCATTCAAATATATATTCCCAAAAATATATATGGGTAATTTACTTCGTTAGGGAAAACTTGACATCCGTCATCTCATAAACACATGAGCTTTGATGTTTTTTATTATTAATCCTATAATTATCTGGATTCTAGACGTCCATGTGGAACTGATGAAAACTTTCGCCCTTTGGGTATGGGGGCCCATGGATACAAGGTTGACCAAAGGGGGGCGCAGTGCCAAAAAGGTTGGTAACCCCTGTGATAGTCCAATATTTAATCATATTTATTTTACTCAACATATTAATTTTTGTAAGGAGAGACAGCCACGAGTTCAAGGAGTGTGTTGCAAGCCCTATTAAACACCGAGATGAATCTTTAAGGATCTGGGGATATTTCTCTGCTAATGGAATGGGAGATGGTGTGGAAATCTGTGTTGTGGAAATCTGGTGAGGTGAAAAAGAAGCAGTATCATAACATCTTGGTCGAACATACCCTGGCTTCCCGATCAGTGAAGTTAGCAACAGCGGGCATGGGTTGTAGTTACAGTGGCGCTCATAAGTATTCGTACAGAGAAATATTTGTTATATTCTTATAAAAATATTACTTCAACTCCAACAGATAATGTAAAACATCTCAAAGAATTTGATAAAAAAAAATTTTAATGCAAAAGTTTTCGTACATTTACTTACAAAATTATTTCATACTTCGTGTATCCACCTTTTGTTTGAATGACTTCAATGATTCGTTTTGGGTATTTTTCTACAACGTTTCGACACCTCTCAGTAGAAATTTTAGCTATTTCTTCCAATAAATATTAGTGCAACTCATTGAGATTCGAAGGGTTTCTATTGCGGACAGCTTTTTTCAAATGAAATCATAAATTCTCGATTAAACTGATTGTTCTTTGACTGGACCACTCGAGAAGATTCAAATTCTTTTGTTGAATCCATTTCACGATGCTCTTACTTTTGTTTTAGATCATTATTTTGTTGCAGTACCCAATTGCGAAATTCTTCTCCTCTCTTCCTATAACTCTTTCCAAACTCGTGTGCAGTAATAACAGATCTCTTAAGATCTATAGACAGCTCTTTACTACAACTACCTATTGCTTATTAATAGCTTGTACAGTTATCCGTCTTCCTTGAAGATTCACAGAGAAAATTCTAGAATTCAGAATTACCAACAGCCTCTAATCAATAAACAGCTAACTACTGAAATTTTTTTACAAAATTCTTCAAGCCTTAGGTGCACACAAAATGTATTTCATAATTTTGTAAATAATGTACCAATACTTTTGCATTTAACTTTTTTATTATCTTCAAATTCTTTAATGTTTTACATTATACGTTGGAGTTAAACTAATTTTTTTATTTGTTAAATTTTTCCAAACAAACGGTGAATTTTTCATAATTATTTCATGCATGGTACGAAAAAGATAAGGACAAATATAACTAAAATATTTCTCTGTACAAATACTTATGAGCGCCAGTATAGATGGTGGACCGTCCTCTGCATCTAGATTATGTAGCGGCTCGTGGTTAGGATCCCCCGTGAATCTGTAGGTCCCTTCCGTCATATGACTTTCGATGTTGCGATGGAAGTTAAACACCATCAAACAACAAACATACCCTGCCTTGTGGACGTCGCCTAATTAGACAAAACTTTGAATCTATGCGCGACACTGTCCCGAACACATGCATAATAAACAAGAACTATCTGAACAGAAAAGAAGTTGCCGGACAATGAAAACTTTTGGAGTGGCCATCACAAAGCACCGACATTAATCCAATCGGAAACTTAAAAAAATATATTAAAAAAGGTAGCTAAGGAAAATCCAAGAAACGTAGAAGCTTTATGGAATGTTGTTTACGAAGGATGGGGAGTAGGGTGGCTATCAGCATATAGGAACAAAAATTATTTTTTTAACTTTAGAGTTCGGAAGGTCGAATTTTGTTTTTTATCATGAGAAAATTCAGCATGCCATTTTTTAAAGCAATCAAATAATCAAATCATATTTAGGGGTGGGGCACGGCAGTATAAAAATGTAGAGTAATGTACTTTTAATCAATATTAAAATACCTCATTTATTTCTTTGCAAAATTTGCAGAAATTATTATTGAAATGTTATATGAAATATTCATATGTTTTCAGATATATAGTCGTATTTATGATATATCAATATATGTAACTACTTGTGACTTTTGGCATCTGAAAAACTGGCAAGGAGCAAGCTGCAACTCAAATCCTCAGTTAACTACATGCTGAGGAAGTGGGTATGTGGACAATAATTATGTGGTAGTAATTCGTGCTCCATTTATTTCACGGTTAGGAGTTTCACGCCCTAAAATTTTCAATTTTTTTTGCAATCATGGCTAGTACTAGTTATAGTACTTGTTCAAAACAGATATATGGCTTGCTGGTCCAACTTTACCAAAAATATTGGACGACTCCTTTCTCAGCAGCAAGTTTTGACACATTTTTTTTACCATCATTCAGAGATGAAGCTCCTTTGAAAGATAGTGCTTAGAACGCTTTGATCAGTGTTATGGGTTTCTGCGCATGAACAGGATCTTATTAAGCGGTTGCTCAAACTTCATTCTGAATGGAAAGCATTACAAAAAAGTAAGTCCCGTCGATCTCAAAAGCAAATTTCCAATGAAACACACTTCACATCACGACTCAATGAACTATTTGACATTGCACACGAGAATGCTCTCTCTATGATGAAAATAGAAGATAAGAAATTTCTTATTGCTCAGCGCAGTGGAGGAAAGGTCACATAACTGGCATTGATAAAGTGACAACAGTCAAGGAAAGAAATAAGATAATTAGAGTAAAATTTTATTAGCCGCAAGAGAAAACATGAAAAAGAAATACAACTAAGCAAAGTTGCAACAATAGATTCAAGTACCAGTAGTGATAACGAGTCGATCCATTCGGAAAATAGTACATCTCAAAAATTTAAAAAAAATTTCTCAGGTTGACACCCAATCACAATTGAAGAAAGCAAGACCTCAAAACATAATGACTCCCGAATTAGCGCAAACTCTAGACCGTACAAAGACCAGCAACCGAGTAGCAGCTCATATCGTTGCTGCTACGGCAAAACGTTTAGGACATGATGTACAGTCACTATCGATCAATAAAGATTCTATTCGCACTAAAAGGATGAAAATTAGAAAAGAAACTTCAGCTAATATCATTGAACACTGCTCCAGAAAACCCCCTAATAGTTCACTGGGATGGGAAAATGCTACCTGAAATCACAGGAAAATAGTCTGTCGGTCGTTTGCCTGTGGTAGTGACTGGTAAAGATATCGGCAAGCTTCTTGCAATCCCTAAACTTACCCCCGAAAGTGCAAAAGTAATTGCAAAGGCTGTTGTTGAAACTATAAAGAATTGAATTTAACCAACCAAATCAAAGCTATGTCGTTTGATACCACGGCAAGTAATACAGAAGAGGAGGTGCCTGCATCCTGATTGAACAAATGTTGGACAAAAATCTTCTGTACCTAGCCTGTCGTCATCATATGCATGAGATTATAGTTGGAAATGTATTTGGCGCCCTTTTTGGTCCCTCATCAGGACCTGATATTGCTTTATTTAAGCGATTACAGCTAGAATGGAGTAACATTGATAAGAGTAAGCTTGAACCAGTGATTGGTGATAAAGAAGTGACCTTAGACATAGCTTAATGGAAATAATTGAATTCTGTAAAACTAACCTAGAAGAACGTCAACCAAGAGATGATTACCGAGAAACCTTAGAATTAACATTGTTGTTTCTGGGAGAAGTATCCCCACGAGGAAGAAGAATGATGCAACCAGATGCTCTACATCGTGCACGTTGGCTAGCAAACGTAATTTATTCTATAAAGATTCATCTCATCCGTTCACAGGTTCGTTAACATCAAGAGAAATATCATCTTTAAGAAGATTAAATTTATTCACTACAAAGATTTATGTAAAAGCATGGTTCTAATGCCCCCAAGCAACTTTAGCTCCTGCAAATGATCTTGAGCTCCTTCAGCAATTAAAAACCTACCCAGACACTGTCGTCTCCAAATCTGCAGGCAAGGCATTTGGTAATCATTTGTGGTATGAAGAGATTGATGGTCACAGCTCAAAAATGAAGGAGATAAATGCCCTCCAAATAGAATTTGTCCAACGATTGCTGAAGGAAAAGATCTGTCATCATTTGTCACAGCAAACTCTCGACAACTGTTCTCTATTTTAGGGTTGGAAGATGACTTTCTAACTTCCGTAGATCAGCTCAATGGGAACAGATTCCAGATTATCAAAATGCTTTCAAGATTCTTAAAAGCATGAAGGTTGTCACTGATATAACAGAAAGGGGAGTAGCATTGATAAAGGACTTTAACGCCTTTGTAACGAGAAATGAGGAACAGACACAGTTTTGCTTCAGGTTGTTGAGGAACATCGTAAAACATTCCCAGATGCAAGAAAGAAAACATTAGTTGAAGGTCTCCAAAGTTCAACCAGGCAACAATGAGTTGTTAGCACCAGCGAAACCCCCTCCATTGAGAGGATAATACTCACCCTTATGGGTGACGGGGACCTGGAGCTGAACCCAAAAAGACTAAGCTAAAATCTTCTGGACTCTTGCGGCACCTCTAAAACATTTCCGATTTGTATACAAATTGGTATTCTGAGTTTTTTAGGGAATAAGAACAATATTACGGGTTCCGAACTTAACTTTTTGAAGATTATGTTTATACAGCCACCCTAATGGGGAGTGACATACTGTAAAATTATTTACAAAAACTTTTATTCGGTGACGGACAGATGTCCTACAAACTTCTGATTATAGAACCTAGTCTACTTATTTCGTAAACTTAATTTAAAACGTATAATTTTTGTACATAAATACATTTCTTAATCTTTTTTACTGCATATATTTTTTATAAGAGAAATAGTTCTGGTAAACCTTAAGGCATCCTCAGACTTTTGTACGGTATATTGTGGTAGCCACCAGTTTAGAATAACAGTTTTTAAAGAATTGCGTTGTTATATTGTTATTGTGAATTTAATATCTAGCGGGCCCTCTCTTAACACCAAGATTACTTTAAACTTGTTGGACATGAACACAATAAAGTTTTGGCACAATTCCAGTTATCATCATAGTAGAACAAGATCTTCATGACATCCTGACTTTTCTTCCCAGACTTTCACCTTTTGAAGTTCCCAAGGTAATAAATCGGATTGAGGTCAAAACTGAAATGTGGTTTATTATAAACCATTCTTTCATAACTTCAGTTGCGTGGCAAGGTGAACTATTTTACTGAAACCAGGAATACCCTTGCTCCTGCATTTGCATTGTTCTCGGAATGTTGTTCAAGGATATTTAAGCAGACACGAGAATCCAAGAATCCACTATTCCTTGGTATGGGTAAAAACGGTGGGAGCCAAAACACTCCAAACAATGGTTCTTGGAAGATGTTTACTGTGAGCGAACACGTACAGTATTTAGAATGATGTTCATTGGGTGGACGTGTGTCCGGATGATCCTCCCAAATTTACATAACCTGGTTCTCGTCGTTGAACAAAGCATTGACAAATGACGTTTCTCCTACTTTTCATTTATGAGTATTTTTGAAGTTGGAGCTCTTACGACTAAATTACTTTCAATCTGAATTTTCCGTCGAATAGTTCTTTTATCGACTAGACTTCACCTTTCTGATTGTATTATCAGTGCCTTGAGTCGTCATTCGTGGCCTGACCGATCTTCTTCTTGGTTTGTACTCTCTATCCTCGAAAATCCTCATTTTTATAATGCATACTGCTACGATATTTGAAGTGGGAAGCCTTTGACTATAGATTCCTTTTATAAGTGCTTCCACCTGGCATCGCTTCTAAGAAAATTTCCGGTTTTGTGTCCAATCTGTGGTTGCGGTATCAGTAGAAAATAGATTATTGATGCAAGTTGATTCATCGTATCTCAACTAGAGTAAGCTTAATTTAGAGTATTTCATTAATTTTCTGGTATTTTGAAAATATATACATATTTATTATTCCATTTAGTAATTACTTATATTAATAAAACAATGGAATTTTATATAGAATGGAATGTATAAGCATTTATTTTATTTTACTTCAATATTAAAAAAAACAAACAGAAAAGTAGAATGGCTAAATTCTACCTTTTCAAATCAGCCTCCAGCCATTGACTCCTCGTTTTAATCGCCATGAGGATAAAAAATATTCATGTTGCACATTACCGTGTATTTTCACGCATTTTACACGTTCTTCGTTTGATGAGGAAAGGGCAATTTCACAAGTGTTATTTTTTAATTTTACAGCATACTGAATACAAAATTGTGGTGCAAAATGAACATACTTCATAAATTCGTGATTCTAAATGTGATATATACACACACACACCTTGGTTAACCACCTTGGTTTTGCTTCCGTCCGAATTGTTCATTCTGACGAAGGTCAAGCTTGTCACTCCACCTTAGACCTACAGTTTAACGAGCAACCCGAACCACCCCCCACCAGCAGCCCAGCATCTTAACCAACGAATCTACCCATTTATCTATCAACCAATTTCTCTATTGTGTGGAAAGATGAACAGCTGGGTTTTGCCGCGCGCCGCCTGCCGTCAGCGGGTTTCAATCCCGGGGCCGTTGGATTTGTAGTCAGCGACTCTAACAACTACACCACCAGGCGCATATACTGTATATACTTAAGTACTAGTATATTCCTAAATAAATGGCCAAATTTCTCCTACCTTTTCGTCGATGGTCAATGAAGTTACGTTAGAT
This sequence comes from Bathynomus jamesi, assembly GCA_023014485.1. Lineage (NCBI taxonomy): Eukaryota > Metazoa > Arthropoda > Malacostraca > Isopoda > Cirolanidae > Bathynomus > Bathynomus jamesi. Next base: position 493,554 of record JAJOZX010001999.1, read on the forward strand.
CCTACAGATGATGTCTTTTATTTTTTCAAGTTTTTAATCGCTTACACACGAGTTAAGGTATCGGGGTTTCCACTGAAAAGTTTAGAAAATGCGCTTTTTTTACGTATACAATGATTACTTTTAATTAAAAAAACTAAATCAAATTACTACTATATGCTACCTCAGGTTTTTACACACCTAGTTTTTTGTTTTAAGTTAAGTTAGGTTGGTTTGCTATGTTAGGTTAACCTAACCTAATCTAAATTGAGCCAAGAAACATCTACAACAAAGTAGGAGTTATTTTCCGAGTAGGAGGAAAGTGATATAAAAGATAAGACCGATAGGAGCGAACGTACTTTTATCGATATATATATATAATATATATATATATATATTATATAATATATATATATATATATATATATATATATATATATATATATGAAAATTATTTCACGAAACACGTGAAAAATATTTATGATGAATAAAACCACGAAGGAAAGGAAACACAAATGATGCGCATTGTACACCCACAAGGGAAAATGGAAAGCTATTCCACGGTTCTCTGTATATTCAACAGTACACCTTCCTGACGAGGTGTATTGTTTGCTGAATACACGAAAGGACTTGGAATCGCTCTTCATATTTCCTTGTGTTTACATTAATTTTTTTCCCTCGTTTAATTGTGAAACTCATGTTATATAAAGGGTGATCCAGAGAAATGAGACCAAAAGAAATCCTGTAACTCTTAAAGTATAAGTCCTTTTATAAAATCATACGCATCATTCGAAAGAGTATAGTTACAAGTTTGTACAGGATTGTATAGGTTTTGACAATACAAGACAAGATAAGATACAAAACAAAATAAAAGTGTTAGTTAAAACTAACCCTTCAAGATGACTGCATGGACTGTGGAACAGCTGCGTTTCATAACTGAGCAATATTATGAGCATGGAAGAAGTGTAGTTTCAGCTCAAAGATCTTTCAAGACAAATTTTCAGATGTCAAAATCACCTTCTAAGAAAGTAATCCGTCGGTGTGTCAGAAATTTTTCCCTAACTGGCAGCATTGGAAAAAGAAACCAACTGGAAGAGTGCGCACAGCAAGGATAGACGAGATCATTAACAGAACTCATGAAATTGTACAGGATAATCCTAACATAAGCATCAGACGTGCTTCTCAGCTGTTAGGAGTTGGATATGGAACAACAACACACCGTATATTCAAGCAAAATTTAATGCTCTTTCCATATAAAATTCAAACAGTGCAACAACTAAACGATGGAGATTTCGCACGAAGACGACAATTCTGTCAATGGATCCAACAGAAGGTAAATGACACCACCAATTTTCTAGCAACTTTGATTATGTCAGACGAAGCCCATTTTCACTTGAATGGAACTGTAAACAAACAAAATTGTCGTTTCTGGGCAACAGAAAAGCCATTGAATATTACCGAAGTCCCGTTGCATAGTCAGCGTGTAACTGTTTGGTGTGGCATCTCAGATCATAGGGCCGTACTTTTTCGAGGATTCCACCGGAAACACGGTCACTGTAAATGGTGATCGCTACGAAAAATGTTGACCGATTTCCTTATTCCTAAATTAAGAGATCTTTGTCTAGAAAACCACTGGTTCCAACAAGACGGAGCTACCTGCCATACCACGAGGAACTGCATGGCAGTTTTGCGTCAAACGTTTCCAGGCGAGTTAATCTCAAGATTTGGAGACGTTGAATGGCCCGCAAGGTCTCCGGATTTTTCTCCCTTAGATTATCTCTGGGGATATTTAAAGAGTAGGGTCTACAGAAATAACCCAACGACCTTGCAAGAATTGAAGGCTGCCATCACAAATGAGATACAGGCCATACCACCGCACACTCTTGCAAAAGTGATGCAGAACTTACAAGCGAGAACACTGGAATGCTTGGCAACTAATGGAGCACATTTGAAAGGAGTCATTTTTAAAAAATAAATATTTCATAATAAACTTGTAACTCTACTCTTTCGAATGAAAGGAATTAAATATTAAGAATATTTGGCTTTTTTTATGGGTCCCATTTATCTGGATCACCCAGTATATATAATATTGGTTACAGTAAGATTGTGAAACGAGTGATTCCATGAAATTCCTGAAATTTCTGTTATTTCGCTAATTAGTGTTTCACTCAGGGACTTCAGAGAGTTACGTTAGGTTAAGAATTTCAGTAACTTTCTGAAGTCCCTGAGTGAAACAGTAATTACGTGAAATCACTTGTTTCACAATCTTATTATATATATATTCATGAAACTTTCAAGTGAAGCGGAAGTCTATATTTTTTTCCGATTTCCTTGGACGAATGTGATTTGAAATTTGTGTGGTACACTGAGCAACTGCAGGATCAATGGAATTAGGTTGTTTTAAACAAGCGTAAATAGATCGCGGCAACCCTTGGGATTAAAACTTTAAAAGTATATTTTGAGAAAAGTTTTGACCCTCGCCATTACTCTCATCATTGCATGTAAACAAAAGTAAAAATATATGTGGAAAAAACTTTATTCGCTCTCGCTACATTAATGCCACTTTGATACTCTAAAATGAAAAATGTTCGCGACAACAAATCTAAACACAAAGGTAGAAATTCAGTGTAACATATTTGCCTAAAATGCTTCCATGCTTCCAACGGCATATTCAGATTAGAATACTGTGAATATCTAAATGGGACAGAAAAATACTGAACAATATTGTAAAACTCTACGTAACTTGTATTCTCCTTTTTAATAAAGGTTTTGTTTGTTTGTAATCTTTCGGAATTTAAAACTGAACGATCAAATGCTGTTTGATCCCCACATCATGGTCAGTGTCCTTCACTCTCTGAAATTACTGTACGTTGTGTGCCTAAATAAATAAGTTCTTCAACAATAATCGTGCTATGTTTTATGAACGGAAGTTAATCCACTGATTTTTATTTATTTTATGAAAGTAACATAATTAATGCATCACACTGTAGATCCATTTTAAGGTAAATTAAATCTTACAACTTTTAAAATGACGTAATGGTACCATGCAATTTTAGGTCCTGAATTATGTCCCTAAAAATCAACTGGCCCTCAGAAATAGTTTCATCATAAAACTTAGTTGTTTAGTAAAACACACACACACACACACACATATACTGTATATAGCGGGTGTGCCATAAAAAAAAGGGTACATTTTAAAAAGGCTATAAAATCAACATTTGTCATTTAATTTTAATAAAACTTCTACACAATAAAACATATGTATTTATCTATACGCAAACAAATTTTCAGACTAAAATATCAAATAATTCAAATTCTATCAACATTTAACGAAAGAGTATGATTTTTCTACTTGACATGCAAAAATTATTAAACGTTTTTAATATTTTTTTATAAAAATAATTTTTAACGTAAAATTTACCTGAAATTATTAAAAAAATTGTTCGAAATGCTTTTCTTCCATTTCAATAACATTTTTATTCTTGGCCGGAATTCATCTATGGCTCGATTTACTTGTTCCTGTGGAAGCTCTTCCCATTTTTGAATGATGATCTCGCGTAAATGAGCGACATCTTTTATCCTAGTCCTGTAGACTCGCTCTGTAAGTTCTCACATATTCCGGCCAAGAATAAAAAAAGTTATTGAAATGGAAGGAAAGCATTTCGAACAATTTTTTTTAATAATTTCAGGTAAATTTTATGTTAAAAATTATTTGTATAAAAAAATATTAAAAACGTTTAATAATTTTTGCATATTAAGTAGAAAAATCATACTCTTTCGTTAAATGTTGATAGAATTTGAATTATTTGATATTTTAGTCTGAAAACTTGTTTGCTTATAGATAAATACATACGTATTATTGTGTAGAAGTTTTATTAAAATTAAATGACAAATGTTGATTTTATAGCCTTTTTAAAATGTACCCCTTTTTTCATGGCACACCCGTTATATATATATTAGGGTGTCTCTTATTGGGTAGTCAAAAATTGAAATGTTGAATTATTTTATCTGCGCCCCCTAAAATAGTTCCATTTAGCATAAAAACTAAAACTTGAACGTTTGACACAAATTGGCTCATATTTAGGGGTCGCCCCCGGCTAATAAAAATGGTGACCATGGCATAATAGCTCCTGACATATGATTATGCTCATTATACACATAATTCCTTCCTTCTTTTTTTAGTTTGATTCGTTTTTATAAGTATAGGCCTTCTTATTTATCATTGATCCTTTTCTAACCTATCCTTGATGTTGTTATAATCCATCCTTTGGTCCTCAATCCTTCTTTATCCCAATCCTTTTTCTCCTATCCAAAATCCTTCCTGGCTCTTTTTTTATATACAATCAGCAATGAAGCATTGCTACAAAAAAAAACCATTAGTTTATTATATAGAGATAAATTCAAAATGCCAGTGCTATTTACATACTTTAATTACTTTAATTAGCATTATTTCCTTATACAACATTTATTTAATATACAATGATTATACAATATGGTGTATTTTAAGGTGCGACCTCATTGATGGTTATTTTTTGAGAAGAACAGTTTTTGATGGAACTGGGTGACTCTGGCGGTGTTTTGCAACAATTTGGAGCAGGAACTGGAGCTGCTCTTCCCCCACTGTCAATTTCTTATTCAGCTCTTGAACTAAAGCTACTGCACGTTCTGCCCGGTCATTTACAACAGATAGAGCTGCAACAATAGCTCTGGCCCTTAAATATTCACAGTTGGATGTCCAAGTGCTGGGTGCCTTGTTCAGAAATCCTTCTGGCAAATTCAGCTTAGTAAAGAATTCTCTAGTATTTCTTGTAACAAGTTGGTGTAGTCCTTTCAGAGAATCCGAGGACGCTTGGGTGGTCTATCAGTGGACTCATCTTCTAATGCCTTTACCATGCGTTTCTTTACATCTGTAGTAATTCGCTCATCAAAGAAAGCAAGACCAACTGCTTCTTCAGACAGGTACCATAAGTGGTTAGAGAGCTTTTTTTTAGTTGCATCAGAAATCTTTTTGTTAGGATAATTAATCAATGACCTCATAAGGAGCCAGTCATTAAATGGGGTTTCAATAGGGAGTGAGGATGTTGTCCAAGCCTTCATATAGATGAGAACAGAAAAAAGGGAAAGATCTCGAATTCCTCGTTCTTCAGTCTTAGTCATCTTGAACTGGTTTCGAAAAAGCCACATCTTGATAGAATAGAGCGCTTTGGACATCCAGCGAGCTCGATGCATGGCACCTGGTGCACGAAACTTGATGCCTTTATTGGGGACACCTCCAAGAAAGATGATGGACAGATCCAAAAGTTCTTGATAGTCATCCCGTAGCATAGGTGCCTGGGATCTAGCAAACTGAATTAGTTCAGTTTTAGACTGGATAATTGCTTCTTTAGTAATCGTGTCTGTCTCACCTGTTTGGAACTGGCTTTGATCAACAGAAGTCCAATTGTCACGAAAACGCTTAAAGATCAATATCTCTGGACCAGTTGATGTAGATCCCAATGTTGCTTCAAATGCAGCTCCCAACAATAAATCTAAAACATGGTGTCTACAAGGCAAGTACAAAACATCATGTCCCAATTTTGCTTCGATGAGAGCACAGGCTCCACTATATTGACCCGTGTTTGAAGCTGTTGTATCGAAACAAATTGCTTTTACTCTCTCTGTAATTCCCCATTCATTCAGGCAGTTAAAGACGGCTTCAGCTTGTGCTTCTCCAGTTGAGTTTGGGATTTTGGGGACACCAAGCAGCTGTTCAACACCAGGTCCTGACACAAGTACTGGGAGACGATCAATGTGCTTGTGCGAGGTGAGGTCCTCCATCATCTTGCCATCCCAGTGGACTGTCATAGAACATTCTCCATGGAAATGCTCCTTAAGTTCTTTAGCATGACGAGCTCGGTTCTTATTTCGAAGGCGATGGATAGAATGTTGGTTTATGTTGTAATCTGAAGCGTCCAAACCAAAGCTTTTAGCTGCCTCTGCGAGGATAAATGTTGCCTTTCTAGAGGAAATTTGTGTACGATCCAGGGCAGCAGACATCTGAATAGTCATGATGTTTTTCATGCCTCGTTTTTTCTTAGATTTTGGTAAAGCACAAGCTCCTTTGGGCTCCTCCTCCTCATTCTCACTTTCATCAGTGTTGCTGGAAGATGTGGAAGAAGCCAGTACAACTTGACTAGTAGACGCCTCCATCAAAGATTCTGACTTTCTTTTTCTCTCTGCCTCAGCTTCCAACCGTTTGACTGCATTTTTTGTGCGGTGAAGATGTACAGTGTCCACACCACCGATTGAGCCAGGACGACCTTTTTGTCTTTGCAGTTGAAGGAACTCCCAGTCCTCACGATTCTTGATCAGCTTCTCAGCGTCTCCATGGGCGATGTCAAAGAGATCTTCCAATCGCTCTACAAAATCAGCCTCCTTGGTTTTATGGCTCTGGCTTGTTCTGGAAGCATGCTTCTTTAAGCAAGTCCATTCGTTAAAGAAATTCTCTAACTTCTTCATGGCACGAGGTTCCTGCTGAGTAGGAATATTGGCCTTATCCCAGATAACTATTGTGGCTCGAATAGATTGACGCAGAGCATCGCGGATTGTCATGTTTTTCTCTCTGTGGAGGTGCATAAAATAACCAAAAGCTTGCCTATATGGGGGCAGCTTTGAGCCTTTAATATCATCTACTGTAGATCCGAGCAAATAGAATGGTCTTCTTGTATTCATCTGCAAAATAAGAAAACAAAATATTAATGTAGTGTTATGGTTTTGTAGAGCAGGGCTAAATCACTGTTTTGACTTTTTTAAATTACAAAAAAAAAAAAAATTTGGTAGACATAAAGTTAATTTGGTCTATTTTATAAATCTAACGTATTTTTCTCAATTATTATTCCTATTATTTTTTAATCTAAGAAACAAGGAATAAATATTTTTGTAGTAGAAATTTATATTTTGCTATTTTATTGGAAATAGAAACAGTGGCGTCACTAGGGTTGGTGTCACCCAGTGCGGTAACTCATGGTGTCACCCCCCCCCATGGACCTCCTCCCGTACCAGACCATACAGAATCCTTAGTAATGTTTTTTGTACTAATGTTACTCGTAAATCGTAATTCCCGTATATCACTGAATGTAATGGCAATAGTAGTGACATAAACAACTAGCAAAATTAAAATTACTCCTTTAAATTACAATATCATACGCACAGCCTAAATGTATTTACATTTAGTTTCATGTGGTTAAAGTGAAAATTCGGTAAGAAAACAATAGAATTCGAAGTAAAAAACGTTTAAGAACTACATCAAAATTATGTTCATTTTAACGTTAAACTTTACCGTTACATGAGATACATTAATGGATTAGGTTTGCATAATCAATAACGGCCCAAATAATGTAGAAGTTGTAGACAAATGCATATGGAAATATACTCATAAATTTGAGGCTGCAACATCATAAAGACAGAGGCTGCAACAACTGAGCGGAAGCCTTTTTTTATTTTTCTCCTTCTTTTCCTTTAATTACTACTTCATTCTCAAAAAAGTTATTGATATAGGTTCACAAATACTAATTACCACAATATTGTAGCTAAAACAACAGAAAATTTGACAAAATCAGCGACTATAAAAAACCAGCAGAAACGAAAACAACAGCGCGTGCTTGTAGAGCGTGCAGACGAAACCACGTGATTCGAAGCGTCATTGTAATTGGGTAATAATGACAGCTCTGACCGGAGCGCATTAGAAGGTTCAAAAAGTAAATTAGCATAGAGTTTTAGCCTTGTAGGTATATTGATACATGTAAGCTGGGCTTACGAAAAATGTTTTTGTTGTTATAACTAACTACAGGGATATTTTTATAAAAAATAAAAATTTCTGCTCAAACACTGCACAAAAACCCCCCGCACCCCTCTAGTGACGCCACTGATAGAAACACAGATCATGAAACACATGTCAGGTAAAATTTCCATTGAACTAAATTAAATTCTTTGTGACAAATAGCAACATTGTTTAAAACTTCATAATATGTGTATAAGAGCATAAATTCTAATTTTTTCATTAAATTCATTAAATTTTTTTCAAACACTAATAACAAAATCAGTATAAATAATTGTGAAAAATATAAATAACATAGTTTATTATCTGATAATAGCAAAAAAGAAGTATAGTGATACACAGTTACACACCTTTTACTTATGACAGCAGAACACTGAATGATGACAAATAAACAATTGCAACATAATCTGGAGCATTCTTGATGAAACATGTTTAAACAGGTTGATCTTGTCTTATCAAGCAATATTTTCAGCTACAAACTTGACAATTATCTCTAATATATTCATTTAATTGAATTCATCATAAATATGATGATTAATTAATTAAAAACATATGTTTAGTATACTTGACAACTGCTAGTAATTTCAAATATTAATTGCATAAATAATAGCTATATTTTATGAACTTTAATAAGCGGGGGCGACCTCTAAAAATTGTTCAATCCAAACAAAAGTTTATGTGATGTTTTTTCAACCAATGGAACTGGTTGAGGGGGCGCAACCTAAAAAAATCAACACTTCGAAAATAAGAGACACCCTAAATATATATATATATATATATATATCAGGGCCGTAGCCAGAGGGGGGATAGGGGGATATATCCCCCCTCCGAAATTCTTCCCAAACTTAGAAATATATTCAGACAAAATACTTCTCTCTGCTTACTCCCCTTTCATGGAGCTCTTATTTTCTGGAATGGATTTACATTTCCGACTCACCAAATTCTATAAGGAGCTCATGTCGATTAATGAACTTACGCTTCCGACTCTTAAGTTTGCTTGCTTTTAATTGGTCCTCTTGCCTACGTCACGAATGACGTCATTTTCTATTAATATGCCCATTGGCCATGTGCAGTCGTCACTCATGATGTCAATTCCTAATATACGGTCAGTCATGCTGTTTACTCCCTTTGTTTTTCACGTGTTGTGGGTACTGTGAGTCTGTGACCTATTTACAATATGGCCAACAAGAGGCAAGCAAGTGTTTTAAATTATTTTGAGCCTAAAACAAAAAAGAAAACAAACAGTGATTTAATCTGTCCTTCTGACAGTGGTGAAACTTCAAATAGAAGTGAAAAAACAGAAAATGTTGTTTCCTGGGTGTGCGAGTCACAAATGTCTTTGGATATTGGCACGTTCCTCGAAAAATCATGTACAGACGAGGAAAAATATAATATTCTTAAAAATCTTTGGGTACCCGGAGAATTATATAGTTTTCCGCCGGGTAAAAGAAACTTAAAATTTCAAAGGAAGTGGCTGACTGAATTTAAGTGGCTTGCATATTCTCGAGCAAGTGAAGGTGCATTCTGCAAGTACTGTTTTGTCTTTGCAAAAAATGTAGAAGTTGGTAAAGGAAATCACATAAGACTGAATGCACTAGTTAATGCTCCGTATATGCGTTGGAAAGATACAAAAGAGGATTTCCGCAAGCACGAAACTAGCAATTATCACAAAGACAGCTGTGTTAAAGCACAAAATTTTTTGTCAGTTTTTGAAAATAAAAAAAAGTATATCTGTACAACCTTAGACAGTGCCAAAAGACAAAAAACCTCAGAAAACAGAAAAAAAACTCATGCCAATTATTGAAACCATTATTTTGTGTGGCCGACAAGAAATTGCATTGCGGGGTGATAGCGATGCTGGGATTTTGGAAGAAAATCAAAATGATGGAAATTTCCGCTTTACTGCGGTTTAGGATTGGTGGTGGAGATGAGAATCTAAAGAAGCATTTCACCGAATGTGGTCGAAATGCAACCTACACAAGCCCTCAAATTCAGAATGAAGTGATTAATATTTGTGGTAATCTAATCCTGTCTCGTATCGTGAATCAGATCAGTCATTCAAAATATTTTAGTGTTCTGGCGGACGAGACCTCAGACATCTGTGGAGTGGAACAATATACTCTTTGTGTTAGGTACGTGTTAAAAAGTGAAGAGAACTATGTGCTGCGAGAAGATTTTCTGAAATTTGTTCCTATTCATGACTGTTCTGGTAGGGCACTTGCTGAAACATTATTAAAAGAACTGAGAGAGTTGGGGCTGGATGTAAACTACATGAGAGGGCAAGGATATGATGGGGCTAAGTCAATGAGTGGTCAATTGAAAGGATGTGCAGCTATTATACAACAAACGCATCCTCAGGCTCTCTACGTTCATTGCTCTAGCCATGCCCTAAATCTGGCCCTTTCCCATGCTTGTTCAGTGCCAATAATAAGGGCTAGTTTAACGGTAATGCGAGATATAATAGCTTTCTTTAGACATTCTCCTAAGCGAAGTCATGTGATGAAAAGTTGCATCAATGAAATGTATCCTGGTGTCAAAAGAACCCGTCTTCTGAAATTTTGTGAGACTCGGTGGGTTGAACATTTAGATTCAATTCTGTTACTGAAGGAACTTTGTGCACCAATTTCTCAAGCTTTAAACAGAATTCAGGATTTTACGGACAAAGAGTCTACAATGAAGGCTTGCACATTGTTAACTGCTATTGAGAGCAGCAAATTTTTGATACGCTTGGTTATTGTTAGTCAGGTGTTTGCACTACTGCATGGCCTTTGCACATTCCTACAGTCTAAACAATGTGATCTTGCTTCTTGCCTGAACCATGCCGAAGTTTTAAAAGATGAAATACAAGCCCTGAGGGACTCTGCCGATTCGAAATTTAAAGCAGTTTTCTGTGAAGCCGAAAACTTGGGTAAAAGTTTGGGTACAACAATTCAAATGCCACCTTCGGTCCGGTCGGACGGAAAGGTGATCACTTTGTTACACAGAATGTTGAAGAGTATTACAGACGTTGTGCGTATGTGCCTTTCCTAGACTTTTTATTAAATGAACTAAATGATAGATTTCTCAATCATAAAACTGTATTACAAAAACTGCATTCGTTGTTGCCGAAGAGATCCATGTCTCTGACGGATGAGGAAGTGAATAACTGCTGCGAAACTTTGTCCCTTCAGTGGCCTGACGATGCAAGCGTTCCGGTAAAGTTCGAGGGAGAACTGAAGATGTGGAGACGAACTTGGAGACCAAAATGAAAAGCCCATTGATTTAAATTACTTCTTTAAATGAATGCAATGAAGAAAATTAATATTCCCTACAATTCATGCATTTTTGAAAATAGGTGCCACTCTGCCAATAACTACGGCCACTACAGAAAGATCCTTTTCAACGCTAAGAAGATTTAAAACCTACATAAGAAATTCTTCCTCTGAAGAGAGACTGAATAGTTTGGCCTTAATGAGCATTCATCGCCAATTAGAAATACAACCGGAGGATGTTCTTCAAGAAATGTCAAAAAAGAAGAGAAAATTAAATATCGTCTTGTAAGGTAATGTAAACAATTTACATATCTTTGTTGAATATACAGTGTATATATATATATATGTATATATATATATATATTTATATAGGACGTCCTAGGTATATATAGGTTCATATAACCCCCTCCGAAAAAATTTCTGGCTACGGCCCTGATATATATATATATATATTTTTTTTTTTATTTATTGGGTTTGTTTAACCTCCTTCGCAAAATCTAAGGTCATATGACGGAGGGGACCTACAGCTTTACGTGGGATCCGAACCACGAGTCGCTACATAATCTGGGCGCGGAGGACGGTCTCCCATCCAACTACTACCCAGACACAATGTCGCTTAACTTTGCATATATATATTATATATATATACACACACACATGGGAATGAACTCAGAATGGTTCCCTGAGTTTTTTATGATACACACAGACCGTGCATGGAACAAGGAACTCTTCTGGGATAATTAAATCCACTATAGTCCGAATAAGTAATGGTAAATGACAAATACCATAGTTTTTCTTTTTCATGATGCAAGCCCGACGTGGGCAACGGGTCTCTCGCAAAGAGGTCCCATAAATATAGCTTCCCTCACCAGCTATCTGCAAAGCAGACAGGATCCAGCTTTGGGACATGGATCCTGTCTGCTTTGCAGATAGCTGGTGAGGGAAGCTATATTTATGGGACCTCTTTGCGAGAGACCCGTTGCCCACGTCGGGCTTGCATCATGAAAAAGAAAAACTATGGTATTTGTCATTTACCATTACTTATTCGACTATAGTGGATTTAATTATCCAGAAGAGTTCCTTGTTCCATGCACGGTCTGTGTGTATCATATATATATATACTGTACGTGTACAGTATATATGTGTGTGTGTGTGTGTGTGTGTGTGGTGTGTGTGTGTGTGTGTGTGTGTGTGTGTGTGCACACCCCAAAAATGTCCCTATTTCTAAATAAATGTTCTAAGCTAAAAAAAAAGGAATTTAGACACAAAGACAAACACGTTTCTATTTCTAAATAAATGTTCTAAGCTAAAAAATAAGTCGTGTACGCGCCAGTTTTTTCTAATACAATATTCAACCTTACACATAATTTTTGACATAATTTTTGGAAATAGCTCAGCCGAGATGTTGTTCATTACTTCATAGACTTTGGTCTTTAGGTCTTCAAGTGTCTTAGGCTTGGTAGAAGGTTTTTCAGAAACGTTATGATTCCAATGACGGACTAAAGGATCATTGGAATCATAACGTTTTTGAGAAACCTTTTACTTTATAAATCCCCCATAATGCGTTGTTACAACTCCAGAGATCTGGGCTTCTCGGAGGCCATTTTAATGTTGCATTTTAATGTCCCAATCCATCGATCAGAAACATCTCATTTAACTATTCACGAACCCTCAAGGAATAGTGGGGAGGTGCTCCATCCTGTTGGAACCAAACATCATTTAATATTCCGAGATTATACATAGGTGTAACAAGACTTTTGGGACACCCTGTATGTTTTTGCAGAACGAGTTATTTGCTTTATGTTGTTAGGTTAGGTTAAGTTAACCCAACCTTAAAAAATAACTGAGTAGAAAATACGAGATTAATTTTCTCCGAGGTATTGATAATACAGCTATAACAAAATCCGAGCAAAATGGAATTCTGTACTTTACATATATATTTATATAAATATATAGAGGGGCCAAAGGCGAATGCACGCAAAAACGCATTCCCCCCCCCCCCCCCCCCAATAAAAGAAAGATAGCCAAAATCAAGGTCCAGGGTTTTCGAGATGCCTGGACACTCGAGTTTGAAAGATTAGAGGTCAAAGACGGGGGAAAAGATGGATTGCGATAGATTGTGTCACAGTTGACCGGTTGGGCAGATGAAAGACTGAAAATACCGATTAACTCCCGCGTTTGGGTTAGACAGAAAAGGAATGAGAATGCGTCGAAAGTCCGGTGCTCTGCGCTCTCCTTAAAAGAAGAGGCACGCAGTTAGAGCGTGGGTTCTCAACCCACTTACTTCCATTACCCATCTGGAGCGGCACTGCTCACCCCATTACCCATCCTAAACCGGATTTTAAATCGAACCTAAATTTAGTATAAATATAGAAGTATAGACTTCATCGGAGGCGGATGCGGTATGTGGTCTCTCCAGTACTACTACCATTTGTGTGAAACAGTGTTGTGCCAAAATTTAATTTGACAAAACTTGTTATATAAGAAGTTGAGATAAGTATAAGTATATTTATTTACTTTATTATTGAGGCTAGACAAAGCATTCATTGCTTATTCGTTAATTATTTAATTTATTTCCTTTTTCCGTTTCTTAATTAAAATTAACGAACATAATTCTGCATTGCTTACTAACAGTCGTTACAGGTTCTATTTCTCGGACGAATTACAGCAGTGAAATTCTATTCTTCGGCCGAGTTGCTGCGTTAACGTTAACGTGACAAAATTTTACAGTGTGTTTGTCGCCACAGATTCCATTTTTAGGCTGAGTTAAATCAGTAAAATTTGCATATTCGGTCCTAAACGCGCGCTTCCATTTCCAGTTTGTAACACGTGCTTCTCGCTTGAGCGTGGAGAAATTCCTTCTTTCGGCATTTCCGGGCTCTTGTTTGTTTCCTGTTTTCAGGTCACTAATCCATAATTCTTTCGACTGTTCTGCTTACATACATATTAGATTGGGAAGTTAATTTCAATTTTTTAGATATAGGCCGTAACCTACGCGAGCGTTCCGACTACGGCGGAAAATTTCTTCAGTATTTCTTCACCGATCCCTTTTCTAACGCTTTAGTTTGAAGATTTTGCCTAAACCAACAGGAACTACGAAACGAGTGATTACGGCGAGCGACGAACTTTGTCGGAATAGGAGGGAGGTAACTGTACTTAGGGAAGAATTTAGTGCTTTGGCGGCAAGGTTTAACTTTACAGGGTTTTGTTTCGGGAAGTCTGGGCGCGAGTTCTCACACAGAGAAGATCGCGCGAAGACTCAACGACGAATTCATAACCAGTCGTCATTCCCGCCCCCAATTCTTCTTCGGGGAATCGACCCTTTGAGGCAATTCGAAATGGGGCCCGACCTAGGCAACATAAACCTTGTTTAAGAGTAGTTACAACTAATAGAGTTTTTCTTAGATCCAAAGCAGAATGACACGCATGAAATTAGGCTGATTGGCGATTCCATTATTTGAGGGCGATTACAGGAGTTCTGCGGCAGGAACCCAACTCGGAGAAGGAGGTATTGTTATCCTGGAGCCAGTGTGGACAACATCATGGACTCCATAGACGAGTTCGGTAAAGATGCTGATGATAGTACGATATTTATGGTGCATGTTAGGACTAACGATATTAAGATTACCAGGTCGGAGGAGTTAAGAGAAATACAAGCGGCTGGTGCAGATTGTAAAGGATAGGTCTAATAAATTAATTTTTTTCAAGAATCCTCCCAAGAATCACAGGATCCGACAACTTTTTCAGCAGAGCTACCTCCATAAATAATATTCTTAAATCCCTGTGCCAACAGGAGAGTGTCGAATTCGTCGATCTGTGGAGTCATTTTTATAATAAAAATTATTTATTTTTGCGTGATGGTCTTCATGAAGATGGCGTGGGAGCAGCTCGTCTCAGTAGATTATTGCATGGCTCTGCACTGGTTTTTCAGGAAAAAATCAGCGTAACTCGTATGAGAGTGAACAGCCTAACAAATTTTCCTTACAGTGAACGATTGCCTCCTTGAAGAACCTCGAGATTCTACTGCGGTACTCAAGATTTTATAAATGTATTTTATATTAATGCTCGAAGTTTAAGATTTAAATTTGATGAGCTATTAAGTATTGTCCTTGACCAAAATTCTGAGGTTGTAGCAATTACTGAATCCTGGTTAAATACAGAGTAGAGATTTTCTGGGAGAATATCATATCCCTGGTTATGAGATGTTTAACAATGACAGAAAAGAAAGAAGGGGTGGTGGTATAGTACTATACATTCGGTGACACTTAAAACCCATAATTAAAAACACTGCAAAAATTGATAATATAAATGCGACGTTTGTTGAAATCAAAGACAACTTACGAAAGAAATTAATTATAGGTTTAGTATATAGGCCTCCCTCTCAGACTGTCGATAGTGATAATTGGCTTCAAGAACTAATTTTTGATGTAAGTAGCGAACATGATGCGATAATTATGGGAGATCTTAATTTACCTTGCAGGGATTGAGGTGGTCCTTTACAGTCTAATTCCGGCCGTCGACTGTACGAGGGTTTGCTCGAAAGTTCATTTTTGCAAATGGTCAAGGAACCCACCAGAAAACGCAATATTCTAGATTTAGTTTTAAGTACAGACCTAGACTTAATTGATAATATCTCTGTAGGAGACTACTACTCCACGAGTGATCACAGGCAAATAACATTTTCAATTAAAATTAATGTTCATAATTCGGAGAGCCTGAAATACGTTTTGGATTTTAAAAGAGCTAAATTTCGTGACATGAAACTGCAACTTTCGACCGATACAGTAATTGGGATGGGGCTCTATCGCACGATGATATCAATGGCACATGGACTTCCTTTTATAATTATTTTAAACGTTTAAAATCGAGTAATATCCCATTACGAAAAAGAGAGTGGCAAAGTCTGTTAAACCTAAATGGTGGAATGCTGAAATTAAAAGTAGCTTAACGTTAAAAAGCAATCCGCATTTTAAATTTAAAGAACCAAATAATTTGTCCGATGAAAATACTTACAAGCTATTGAGAAGGCGAAGCAAAAAACTTAATTGAAAAAGTAAGCGCAACTATGAACTATATATAATGAACCAAATTAAATCCAATCCGAAGGAATTCTATAATTATGTTAGGAATAAAAAAGTAGCTTCGCAGACTATTGGTCCACTCGTAGCCGAAAACAAAAAAATTTACGACGACTTACAAATGACGGAAGTGTTAAATAAATTCTTCTCTTCCGTCTTTACTAACGAACATATGAACAACATTCTTCTTCCCGTAATCATGCTCAGTGATGATCATTTAAAGCTTCACGATTTTACCATTAGTGAAAGCGAAGCGCTCTTAGCCATAGTAAAATTGAATATTAATCCTAATAAAACTCCAGGTCCAGCTAAGCTCTACCCAAGGGTACTTATAGAGGTGAGCTGCGCGATAGTCTCTCCTCTTACATATATATTTAATAAATCGTCACAGTCTGGAGAAGTTCCAGTCGATTGGAAACTTGCAAACATTACGCCAATATTTAAAAAAAGAGGACAAATCACTTCCAGGAAATTATCGTCCCATCAACCTGACTTCAGTAGTTGGTAAGTTTATGGAGACGATCGTTCGGGACAAAATAGTTAATCACTTAGAAATTAATAAATTAATCATAGATTCTCAACGCGGGTTTCGACGTAATCGTTCTTGCCTTACTAAATTTGGTCGATTTCTTTAATGATATTGTAAATATATATGACGAGAGTAAAACAGTTGATATTATACAGGGTGTTTCAGGTCGACCCTAGAAATAAGGAAAAGAAACACCATATTAGTTACGGAATTACGATGACAAACTACAAATTTTGGAATTTGTAGTTTGTATTTGGTATTTGAAGTTTGTCATAGTAATTCCGAAACTAATATGAAATGTTTCTTTCCCATATTTCTAGGGTTGACCTGAAACACCCTGTATATTTCGATTTTCAAAAAGCGTTTGATAAAGTGCCACATAGAAGATTATAAGCTAAACTTCATTTTCACGGGATTGATGGTAATGTTCTCAATGGATCTATGAAAATAAAAACCCACTCTAATAGACAGAGTTTATTTCCACAACAGTTTCGATGCCCACTGGCATCCTCCTCGGGTGGATACAGAAAAACGAATGAACCAAAACAAGAGGGAAAAACAGTCCAGGGACCGACCGTTAAGAAATTTGCACCTAGGTTAGATCCCATTCTCCCGACACCGGAAGGGCATTTTCATTAAAGGGACCCGCTTATAAGTACATTCGCACAAATTTAAAACTAGCTTCCTGTTCTGAACATACAGATTCTATTATTTTTTTTACATAATTATTACATTTATTATTACATTTATTACATTTAATATTGCATTATTATTTATTACAGAAATTATAAATTTATTATTACATTGGTTATTACATTGTTGTTTATTATACAGAACTTATAAACCGAAAAACGAATGAAAAAGGCGAGAAGGAAACAATCCAGAGACCATTGAGAAATTCGCACCTAGGTTAGATACCGTTCTCCCGACACCGGAAGGGCATTTTATTACAGGGTCCGCTTATAAGTACATTCGCACAAATTAAAACTATCTTCTTGTTCTATACATACAGATTCTAATATTTTGACATAATTACTGCATTTACATTTTTTTTAACATTTATTATTATTACCTTTACTCTTGGCACATTACACAAATATGCCTTCAGAAGTTGTAATACTAATACAGTAATACCATTTTTTATCACGCCAGCCAAAACAATCATGCTATAGCAGTGGTTCTTAACCAGGGGGGCGCGCCCCCCTAGAAACAGGAATTTCTCTAATTGTATTTGTTATTCTCTTAACGAGAGCATGGGCTAATATTGAGAAGTTATTGAGAATGTTATTTTGATTGAAGGGGGGCGTGGAGGGAAGGACCAATTCCTAGAGGGGGCATGGTAGTAAAAAGGTTAAGAACCACTGTGCTATAGATTGGGAATTAAGTAAGGTACTTTATAAATGTAATAATTATGTCAAAAGAAAAATAATACAATCTGTATGTAGAGAAAAAGTAGATAATTCTAATTTGTGCGAAGGTACTTATAAGTTAGACCCTTTAATGAGATTCTTAGTCAAAAAATCCCTTACGGAGTCGGGGGAACGTGTTCTAACCTAAGTGTGAATTTCTTAAAGGTCTCTGGATTGTTTCCTTACTCGCTTTTAGTAAATGTAATAATGGAACTAATAAATGTGGAAATAAATATAAATGCAACAGATGTAATAATAAAGGTAATATTATAAATTTAATAATTAGGGTAAAGGTAATAATAATAAATGTTAAAAAAATGTAAATGCAATAATGAATGCAGTAATTATGTCAAAATATTAGAATCTGTATGTATAGAACAAGAAGATAGTTTTAATTTGTGCGAATGTACTTAAAGTGGGATCCTGTAATATGATGCCCTTCCGGTGTCGGGAGAACGGTATCTAACCTAGGTGCGAATTTCTCAATGGTCTCTGGATTGTTTCCTTCTCGCCTTTTTCATTCGTTTTTCGGTTTATAAGTTCTGTATAATAAACAACAATGTAATAACCAATGTAATAATAAATTTATAATTTCTGTAATAAATAATAATGCAATATTAAATGTAATAAATGTAATAATAAATGTAATAATTATGTAAAAAAAATAATAGAATCTGTATGTTTAGAACAGGAAGATAGTTTTAAATTTGTGCGAATGTACTTATAAGCGGGTCCCTTTAATGAAAATGCCCTTCCGGTGTCGGGAGAATGGGATCTAACCTAGGTGCGAATTCTTAACGGTCGGTCCCTGGACTGTTTTTCCCTCTTGTTTTGGTTCATTCGTTTTTCTGTATCCACCCGAAGAGGATGCCAGTGGGCATCGAAACTGTTGTGGAAATAAACTCTGTCTATTAGAGTGGGTTTTTATTTTCATATTTTGACCTTCACGTAGAAAAAAGTGAAGTTTTTTGCATTTATTCTCAATGGATCGAAAACTGGCTTAGTGGAAGTAAACAAAGAGTGGTCATTAACGGCAAAGCGTCTAACTGGAAAAGTGTAACTAGAGGCGTGCCTCAGGGATCAGTTTTGGGACCAGTTCTTTTTATTATTTATATCAATAACATCGACTTTGGAATTAACAGTATAATTTCAAAATTTGCGAATGATACCAAAATAGGGGGACGAACAAAATCAATGGCAGAATGTTTGTAGATTCAAGATATTAATAAATTATTCGAGTGGACGGAAATGTGACAAATAAACTTTAATATAGATAAATGTAAAACGTTGCATATCGGTAGGAACAAATGTTAAAGAAAAGTATTTTATGCGAGACAAGACACTGACAAATGTTACGGAAGAGAAAGAATTAGGTATTATTGTCGCCGACACTCTTAAACTGAATAAACAATGTTTCGAAGCGGTCAGAAAAGCAAATAGAATCTTGGAATTTATTGGTAGATCGTTTCAACTTAAGTTGGAGAAAACAATGCTAACATTATAATTATAATTCCTTAGTACGACCCCACCTGGAATAGTGCGTTCAATTCTGGTTCTCATATTTACGACAGGACATAGACAGATGATTCGTAGACTTAGAAACAAATCCTACACTGCCTCTTTAGAAACGTTAAATTTAGTCTCACTCGTAAAAAGGCAAATTCGAGGAGATTTAATCCAGGTGCTTAAAATGATTAAAGGTTTTGATAATGTCGACGTCAAAAAATATTTCACCTTCGGGAATGCAGACAGAACTCGTGGTAATGGTTCCAAATTAGTGGGTGAACATTTTAATTCTAATGAAGCCAAACATTTTTTTTCAATCGTATAGTTAATTTGTGGAATGGATTGCCAGCCAGCGTAGTTCAAAGTAATTCGATCTAATCCTTTAAAAAGAAACTAGATGCTTATCTTGCTTGCCTTAAACCTCCAGTTAGAAGCATATTTTAGCGCATAGAAAGGATGTAGAATTTTCACTTGGATTCCCTCCTCTGTACTCTAAAATTTTCACTTCATCCCTAAATTCTTTCCAACCTCTCAACCTCTTTTCTCTACTTTGCTTTCAAACTTTCACTTGTCTTTAAATTTTCTTCCTTCTTTTAACCCTCCTTCTTTAACAGACAGCCTCGTAGGGATCAGCCGATCTGTTGTTGTTTGGTGTTCTTTGTATTCCTTTGTATATAAAATTATCGGCCATTGGGGTTTATGATATGAAAACGAGATAGTTTTTTATTTTATTTTAGTTTTTTATTTTTTCTCTTTTTGGCGGGCTTCCATTACCCCCTCCTGAATATCCCAAATTACCCCCCTGTTGAGAACCCCTGCGTTTGAGAGTTCAGAAAAGCAGTGTCCTTTATAATAGCGTCAGTAAAGAGGGAGTCGGGCAATATTGTGGCAAAAGGAACTGCAGATATCGGGATGGGCAATGCGTCTATGCACATCCTACATTATGTAACACACATTACACAAGTGGATATTGCAAATTTGAAAAGAAGTGCAAGTTCCACCATCTTACTGTCTGCAACACCTATGCAAGATATGGGAGGTGCAAATACGGACAAAATGCTGTTGCCACCACCCTCAAAGGAACGCATCAGGTGAACAGGAAAAACGAACATCAAAGAAAGGTACCAATTTTTCAGACGTAGCGAACACAATTCAGCTGCTAAATACTATCCAGCAATTACAAAGTCAGCTGACAAATATAGGAATCCGAGAGCCAGACAAAAGGCACGCACAAAGACACTTCATGCGTTATCGAGACAACAGGTACCAGCAAAGATAAAAAGAGGAAAATTCTCGGACGACCACAAGGCAACGAAACTGGCACCATCATTGGAAAGCGAATCGAAACCACCTGTATGCGAAAACGACAGAGAAAAATTAAAAATAATCCTACTCAATATTCAGGGCCTTAAATCAAATCATTTCCCGGACAAAGTTCTATACCTGAAAGGACTCGTGCAAGAAGCCGGAGCAGACTTTGCATGCCTCACGGAAACTCATCTAAAGGACTGCCAGGCGAACTGTGAAAACTGAGAGTTCTGTGTTGACAAAAAAGAAATACAAATTAACAACTATAACATACTCCGAGCCGACAAAACAGCGAAACGTAAAGAAGGATGTGCTATTTACACACGCGAAAGGCATATGGCAGAAATGTCTATAAGTACCTCAAACAGCTACGTAGAATGTGTAGCAGCAAAAGTTGAAAAATTAAATATGGTACTAATTGTAATGTATTTTATGCCAACCTCAAAATTTTCAGATTCCATTACAGTGGTAAGAAAATGGGTAAAAGATCTACACTCTCCAACCGCAAATATTTTCCTCTGTGGTGATTTTAATTTCACATTCATGAAATATAAAAGGATAGGAAAAAATATATGTATACACCAGGACAAGGGGGGCACACGGGAAGACCACGAGCAGGTAAAAATGCTACTAGCTCTAGCTGATGAATTTAAGTTAACGCAAGAAATAACAGAAAACACAAGAAAAAACAACTGCCATAAAACAGCAGATACAACAGCTCAACACAGAAATAAACAACAAACTCAAAGAAAAACAAACAGAAACATTCAGGGAATTCATAACAACATTAAACCACTCCACAAATATATCCAGGCTATACAAGACTATAAACGGCATTACCCACTCTAACAGCGGCATTCACACCTCACACGCGGCTCTCTGTCGCAGCCAAAATAATATCCCAACATACACACAACAAGCTAACATTCTAGTTAATCACTACGCAAAGATAAGTCACTTAAACAGAGATAACAACCAGAAACATGCAGACAGACAAACAGCCAGACACAAGAAAACCTACAGACTCGACACAACCATTACACACTTCAATACAGACCAGACCACCAAGATCATCAAAAACATTAAGAATTCGAAGGCTACTGGACCAGACAACATATCTAACATACACCTTAAACACTTGGGCCCACAAGGAATACTAGCTCTCACAAATATCAGCACATATTCATACCAACACTGTACTATTCCTGACATATGGAAACACGGTAAAATTATTACACTACTCAAACCAAACAAAAATCCAACAGAACCAGCTTCCTATAGACCCATTACTTTACTATGCACACCTTCCAAAGTAACAAAAAGACTAATCTTACAAATCACCAACCCACACATTCCACTATCGCCTACTCAACATGGATTCAGACTTCACCACTCAACCACGACATTACTCACTAACCTCACGCAGCACATCATGGATGGCATCAACTCCAGACGACCAGCTCAACGTACACTATTAGCAACAATAGACATTAGTAAAGCATTTGATGCTATCCCACGCTTCCCTCTTATAAACAAAATACTCAACACAAACATGCACAATAACACCAAAAGGTGTCTGAGCAACTATCTTTCAGGAAGATACTCACATGTCACATTTAATGGCAAGTCATCCAAAAACAAGCTTTTTCCGAACGGGGTCCCTCAAGGCTCTGTTCTCTCACCAACACTGTTCAACTTATACATGCATGACATTCCAACACCCATAGATAACAAGCTTACCTTATCATCATATGCAGATGACATCACTCTAACATCCACCCACAACAACATCAACACCGCTACAAATAACCTACAAACATACATAAACAGTATACAAGACTGGCTCACACACAATAAACTCAAAGTAGCGCCCACAAAATCAACCATCACCTTGCTTACAAGCAACACAAAAGAACACCAGGTAATTCCACAGCTTACACTAAACATCAACATTCCACACAATCACAGGACCAAAATACTTGGGGTCACATACAACACATCATTATCTTTTACAAACCACATTCAGGATATTAAAAACAAATGTACGTCAAGACTTAACACGCTTAGGGTACTAACAGGCACAAACTTTGGACACCAGCAGGAAACAACATCACTCATATACAAACAATATATTCGCTCAGTTATGGACTATGCTAGCCCATGCTGGGCACCCATTATCTCAAACACACACATAAACACCTTACAGACAACACAAAACAACGCACTTCGTATTATTACAGGATGCACTCAAACAACACCAATAGAACACCTGCACACAGAAACAAAAATACTGAAAGTTAGGGAACATTTAGACATGAGGGGAACACAATTCATGGCAGCAGCGACAACCCACAACACCCTTGCCACTACCTGTACAATCACGCACCGACACCTCGCACCGTTAAGGTAACACCAGAGAGACATTATAACCAAATACTCCATTCCATACCACGCCCCACAGACATCACACAGTACAGAAAACACATACACACACACCTAACCCACAAAGCACTGACACGACTCGGTCCGAATGCGGTCCTAGGTGCGAAGCCGCCACCCATTAACAGGTCAGAGATCAGCCTGAGCAGATCGGATTGAGTTAACTTAGCACGATTCCGATGTGGACATCACCCCAACTTACTAACATATAAACACAGACTAGACAACTCCATAGACACCTGCCACCTGTGCCAGGGCACACCACAAACAATTGAACACATTATGACAGACTGTACCGCTCTAGCACAACAACGAACACAACACAACATTACTAGTGCGCTGAACCTCTGGTCCACTCCGAAGAGGGCGATCGGTTACCTGCGTGCCGCCGGCTTGCTCGATCAGGGTGGGCTGATCGGCTAAACAACAACAACTGCCTAGATTTGGTATTCACAAACAACAGCAATCTAATTGATAACGCAGAAATATCCCCAAATATAATATCGGACCATAACATTATTGAAATAACAACCAATATAAAAGCAACAGGAAAGGAAAGAACACGAACAACAGAAAGAAGCAAATTCGAAATTTTTAATTTTCACTACAATGCTATAAACTGGGAAGATGTTGCATCCAGTATGGAAGTAATAGATTGGAAAACCATTTTCGAGGCCAAGATAACGGAAGAGATGCTAATGACTTTAGAAGAGAAGACGCTGGAAATTGTGGAAAGACATGTCCCAAAACTACAACAAAGAGGAAAGAGAAGCACGTTCGAGAGACAAAAGAGGTCATTGTTCCGAAAGAGAAAAAGAGTGACTGCAAAACTAAGTAATTGTAAAGATAACAACATCAGAAAAATATTAAATGATAAACTGCAGAGTATCGATGACGTCATACAGGAACTAATTGAGAAGCATACAGAAAAAGACGACGCTATAGAAACGATAAAGGTTAACTCAAAGTACTTCTCTAATTTTGAAAAAAGAAGTCGAAAAACCATGCGACTATTGGACCTTTAAAAAATGAGAACAGTGCTTTATCTGATGATCTAACAGAAGTATCTGAAATATTAAGAGCTCAGTACGAATCATCTTTCAGTACCCCAAAAACTAACAAACTGATATGCGATAGAAACGCGTTCTTTGAAGAACTGCAAGGGAAAAGTATAACGGACTTCAACTTTACGACAACTAATATTACACAAGCTATAGGGAAACTAAAAGCACACTCAGCTGCAAGGCCGGATGAGTGGAATGGCACACTGATCAAAAACTGGAATAATGCAATCGTTGAGTTCCTATATTGGGTATGGAGACGATCACTAGACACGGGAGAAATATGGGCATCCTGAAGAGCGCGAACATAGTCCCAATATATAAAGGAGGAGATCGATCCGAGGCCAAAAACTATAGGCCAGTGTCGCTTACATCCCATCTCGCTAAAATATTTGAAAGAATAGTTAGACAGAAAATCTATGACTTTTTGGAAACTCAGAAAAAATTAAATGATAATCAACACGGGTTTCGGTCAGGCAGATCATACCTATCACAACTAATGGAACACTACAACAACATTATTGATGCACTTGAAAGCGTTCGACAAGTGTGACCATGGAATCATAATACATAAACTGAAATATATAGGAATAACAGGAAAAGTAGGGAAATGGATATATAATTTCATTAGTGAGCGGCGGTAAGTCGTTACAGTACAAGGAGTATTTTCATCAGAATCAGAGGTCCTCAGCTCAATACCACAAGGAACAGTATTAGCTCCACTACTCTTCATAATCATGCTAACATAGATGAGGACGTTACCAGAGACAGCACAGTAACATCCTTTGCCGATGACCCAAAGATCAGGAGGAAAATAAGAAACCCAGAAGATATAGGATCTCTACAAACCGACATGAACAGAATCTACAAGTGGACGGAAGACAACAATATGAAGTTTAACACTGAGAAATTTCAGATGTTACGGTACGGAAAAAGAGAAGACCTAAAATTCATGGAATATTATACCCCAAATGGACAGGAAATTCAGAGAAATTCTAGAACACACTTATAGATCTCTGTGAGAAAAACAGAATGACGCTTGTTTCAACACTCCAGGTCATATGGTTCCGGAGATATGGCCATTCGAATTTTATAAAAAAAGGTCAATTTCCAAGGTCATACCATATTTCAACATGAAATATCTCGGCTCCTATTGCACTTAAAGAGACCATTTAAACACTATTTTAAAGCTTTTAAGTGGATCTACAACTTTGTTTCTATTCATATTTTACCTCAGTGGTAAAAAAAAAAAGTTTATCTCATTTTTTACCTTTGACCTTGTGTAGGTCATTTGATGTCACAACCAATTTTTTTCTCCTTTCACCCAATTTTGGGGACACATGTCTACCTTAACCTAAAACAAGATGATTAGTGTTGATTAAGTTAGTATAGACGCTACAGCCATTTCAGTGGACCATTCCCACCTCCATTTTGACCAAGTACCTTTTTGTACCAAACTTTGGAGCACCGTATCTTTGGAACTGTTTGAGCTAGAGTGTTGAGAAAAATACCATTCGATTTTTATTACTGAGATATATAATGTCTGCTAATTTTTAAAAAAATCAGTAATTATTTACCCTAACCTAACCCAGTTATTTGGTCGAATAAGTATCCAGCTCCATTATAATTTTTATTTTTTTTGTATATTTCAGAGAATTATATAATATAGGTAATTTAAATTACGTAATTAATTAATTTATATGGACATTCAAAAGTGTGAAGAACTTCGAACCTGCTATCCTGTTTAAAGGTAAAGCTCTGTATGTATATAAGTACCTTATACTAGGCTATAGGTACTAGGATTTTTTTGGCATCTGTATTTATTCCAATCTGTAAATCAAACTGCACATTTTTTCTTGTTGTAGACCTCTGAAACAAGATCAGTAGGTCCCAAATTTTATTTGTGCCATCTAAGCAAAAATAGCTTTTAACAGGGTTGGATACAATGAATAATTATAATTGTATTTTTAATTGATCCTAATTTCCATTAATTGTAATTGATTCAAAATAAAATAAAAAGAAAGGTAATTGTAATTGATTTTTGAGCTATAACTGATGTAACTGATCAATTAATGTCAATTGTTAAAAATTATACCCCTGCATCATCCAATGAAAATAAACCTTTGATAGTTTATTTAGTTATACTTAGATATAGATATATATTTTTACAGATATATATTTAGATATATAGAGTAGATAGTTATATTTGTGTAATTGTAATTGATTCAGACAAAATTAATTGTAATTGCAATTGACCTTGAAATTGTGAAGTACAATACTAACTGTAATTAATTTGAAGAAAAATAAAAAAAATTGTAATTGTTTCCATTTTGTGTAATTGAACCCAACCCTGGCTTTTAAGCTACATATGTTTTTTTTTTCTTTTTAGATAAACATGGATTTCAGCAGTTTGAATATGGGCAGGTTCTGTTGTGACCCATTTAAAAAACACAAAGGAAAAGTGAAAAAAGGCATTTGTGCACTGACTAATAATTTGATTGATCAAAATCCTGAATTGAAACCAACAAATAATCATAAAGCATGTGTAACCTGTCGAAATATACTAGGAAATCGTCCATCCCCAATGCCTGAATGTGAACCACTTGAAAAATCACCATCCACCTCATCAAGTGCCCCATCTGAGCTAGAAACCATTAGAGATGTAGTTGAAATGCAGTATGAGCTTAGTAAATTCAATGCTTCATTGGCCACATTTAATGAGACCCCAATAAAACCATGTAAACTCTCTGACAGTGTTGGTTACGCAAAGAGAAAGTTGAGGAAAGTAGTAGTAGTTGTGAAAAGAAAGCTTGAACTTGCAACTAAACAACCAATTTCATGCAGTGACTCAGATGATACAGAACTGGAGATTCTTCAACAACTAAAAGAGAAATTTAATCAAGTGACAAGTCGAAGTGAAAAACTGACAATTCTTACTATCCTACCAAAAAGATGGACACAAGTAAAGATCAGAGAAGAATTTAAGTGCTCAGATTACATGCC
This sequence comes from Bathynomus jamesi, assembly GCA_023014485.1. Classification (NCBI taxonomy): domain Eukaryota; kingdom Metazoa; phylum Arthropoda; class Malacostraca; order Isopoda; family Cirolanidae; genus Bathynomus; species Bathynomus jamesi. The sequence goes on from JAJOZX010001999.1 coordinate 520,930, forward strand.
TAGGCAAGCAAAGAGTTTGGTGAGGAAGAAGGGAGTGCTTTCAACTCCTAATCCGCGTTTGGGGAAACGCCTGAATAGTGAAACTGCTGCCAAAGTAACTGACTTCTATCATTCGCCAGATGTGAGTAGACAAATGCCAGGGTTGAAAGACTATGTTTCTGTGAAAGGAGCTGATGGTAGGCGGGAAAGAAAACAAAAATAAAATATATTGTAAATACCTAATAACTGCCTTTTTTAAATATAAAGTTATGTTGATGCCTCTTTTTTCATGGTTTCACCCAGCTAGACAAGAATCGGTTCTTATAACTCAATTGGTAAAAATAAAGGAATAGGTTATTTTAATATACATATTAAAAGGCAAATTGTCTTAAAAATAGCAGACATTGTAGATCTCAGTGAGACAAATCTAATGGTATTTTTCTCAACACTCTAGCTCAAACAGTTCCAAAGATACTGTGCTCCAAAGTTTGGTGGAAAAAGGTACTTGGTCAAAATGGAGGTGGGAATGGTCCACTGAAATGGCTGTAGCGTCTATACTAACTTAATCAACACTAAAAATCTTGTTCTAGGTTAAGGTAGACATGTGTACCCAAAATTGGGTGAAAGGAGAAAAAAATCGGTTGTGACATCAAATGACCTACACAAGGTCAAAGGTCAAAAATAAGATCAACTTTTTTTTTTACCACTGAGGTGAAATATGAATAGAAACAACGTTGTAGATCTGCTTAAAAGCTTTAAAATAGTGTTTAAATGGTCTCTGTAAGTGCAATAGGAGCCGAGATATTTCATGTTGAAATATGGTATGACATTGGAAATTGACCTTTTTTTTACAAATTTCGAATGGCCATATCTCCGGAACCATATGACCTAGAGTGTTGAAACAAGCGTCATTCTGTTTTTCTCACAGAGATCTATAAGTTTGCCAATTTTAAAAAAATTGGTGATGGTCACGTTTTTTCGACCCAAAATTCCGTTGAACTGACATGGAATGACCCCTATGTCCTTTATTTGGAATTTCTTTTCTGTAGAAGATCAAGCTGATGAAGTTGCAGAATGCAAATTATGTAAAAAGGGCATAAGGAGAGGTGGAAAACGTTGTCTTCCTAAAAACTTCAGTACCACATCATTACATAAGCATATGAAAGCAAAACATATGCTTCACTATAGAGAGAATGAAGAGGCAAATTCAAAAAAATCCAAAGCAGCAGAAAGTGAAAATGCTCATCCACCCCCAAAACAAAGGAAACTGGGAACGCCAAATGTCTCTGAAAGAGAGCTTTAATAAAAAAAAACATTTGGGATATTAATGACCAACGAGCCATTGATATTCATCACAAAATTATAAACATGATTGCTGTGGACAATCAGCCTCTTACCATTGTAGAAGATCAAGGCTTCATCGAGTGAATTGCCCACCTTCAGCCAAGATATATGGTACCAAGTAGAAGATATTTTGCTGATGTAATACTTCCTCAAACTTATGAAGATGTAAAAGGTCGAATTTTGAAGGAACTGGATACAGCCAATGCGCTATATATATCTTTCACATCAGATATCTGAACTAGTCAACACTCAACTGAATCATTTGTGTCACTAACTGGGCACTGGATCAATAAAGATTTTCAAAAGAGAAATGCAGTACTCTTTGCCAGACATTTTCCTGAGACACATTCAGGAGAAAATATTGAGCATATGATTTATAAGCACACCGGACAAAAAATTAGTCACCCCTCTCAGAATGTACCTAATAACGTGTGACGGCGCCTCTGGCCTTGATAACCGCACGAATCCGGCGAGTTTAGTATGCGGAGGTACGCCTGCTGGTTCAAATTCATCGTCACTGGAACGAGAGGGCCCATTTCGTGGTACGAAAAACATCCCCAGAACATCACGGAACCACCTCCAGCCTGAACACCTTCGACGCATTCAGGATTAAAGGCTTCATTGGACCTGCGATGTACTCGTCGCCTCCCATCATTGGAGAACAAACAAAAACAGGACTCATCGGACCAAATTACACGTTTCCAATCTGCCGCAGTCCAGTTTTTGTGCCTCTGAGCCCATTTATAACGTGCCAATTTGTGACTTGCTGTTAACAGCGGCCTCTTCCGTGGTACCCTGCTCCAGATGTCCATCGCATGCAGTTCTCGTCGCAATGTCCGTTCGGAAATTGGTCGCTGGAGAACCTCATTGGTTTCTTGGAGCAATTGTTCTCTGGTTTGAAAACGATTTGCAGTTACTAGACGAGAAACATGGCGGCGGTCCCTATTGTCGAGAATTGTTTTCCAGCCACAGTTACGCCATCGATTGTCAGTTGATTGCGAACTACACCACTCTTTGTAAACTCGCTGGACAGTACGCGTTGACACACCAACAAATTGGGCTACTTCAGACATTTTGTGTCCGTGGGCTCTGCCAAACACGATGGCTCCTTTTTGCCACTGAGTAACGTCTGCCTCACGACCCATTTTGCAGACTATATCCAACACACACTTTGTTCTTCACCACCTCACGAAACAGATCTGATCCTGTGTGCTACGTCACCGCTACTTGTCACTTACCAATGCTACATCAGCGCCCTCTGTGTGACCTTGAACTTCCTACTATCGGTGCTATTAGGGGTGACTAATTTTTTGTCCGGTGTGCTTATGACACAGTGGGAAATTAATACTGAAAGACAACATGTTTTAGTTCGTGATGGAGCTGCTAATACGGTTAAAGGTAAGTTTTTATTTTACTATTGTTTAAAAAAAAAAATTCAAAAGAAAATAATTTCTGTCGTTGACCAATTACTATCAATATTATTAACCATAGTTACCTAAAAACAAAATATCTTTCATAGCTAATGGTGTTAAAATGAGAATAATTTTAGTATATGAAGTCGTATTTATTTTTCTGAAATGTAAATGTAGGCCTAATTATAAAATTAAATTTAATAAATTACAATTTTAAAATAAATTTACTATTTGAATTTTTATGATTAGGACCTATATTAAAATATTAATATGTTAGTAGCCTAATTAAATATTCTAAAATATCGAAAATTCTCAATAAAATATATAGATTAGATAACTAACTAAATTGTAACCTTTTCTTTTTTTCAGGTACCCAAATGGCAAAAATAACAAGTGTTCATTGCTTCCTTCATTTACTAGATCTTGTGGTGAAAGATTTAATTTTCAGTCAGCGTTCAATCATTGACATTTGTGGAAAAGCTCGTCGCATTAGTACACACTTCAATCACTCAAGTTTGGGTCATAATGAGCTAAAAAATCTACAGTCTGATCAAGGCATTAAAGAACCACTGTTTCCAGTCCAAGATGATATCACCCGTTGGAACAGCACCAGGGCCGGCTCAAGGTACCGGCAACTCGGGCAGTTGCCCGGGGCGCCACGTGCTAAGGGGCGCCACGTCATGTGTTTGGGATCTTCCAAATACAAAGGGAAAAATAGAAAAATAAATAAATAAAATAAAATGAAATAAAAGAGTCAAATGTGAAAATTTCCTGATGTGGAGTAAAATTTTCAGGGATTATAACATTATATTAGCCAATAGCATTAGAGACTACCAGTAAAGCTAAGGTCAGTTTGGCCCGACATGGGATGACATGTCACATGGGTTGATGTGGCCGCGTAGGTGAGCGTTGAGCACAAATTACATACGCCTGGCAGCGCTGCCATCCTATGATATCTCATCAGTGTTGCCACTTTGTGGAATTTTTACATTTTTTGTGGATTTACCTCAGATAAAAGTGGCAACACTGTCTCTCATATTTTCATACATGGTTCCATTTTGAGAATGTTTAGTTGTACTTTGAGTGAATATCGTTAATTGTAATAAACTCTTTATTCCTACATTTGTAGTTTTTCCTCATTGTGAACAAATTTTAAAATTATACTTGTAAGGGCGCCGAAGTTCAGCTTGCCCGGGGCGCCAGCAACCCTAGGGCCGTTTCTGAACAGCACATACTTAATGTTTGAATGTTTATTTACTTTGAAACGACCAATTCAAATTTACACAGCCAATCATGATCTTCCCATCCTAAGTGTGAATGAATGGAATCTTCTTGAGAAAATGCTACGTGTGCTGCAACATTATACGAGATTACAAAATCTGTGAGCTCTGAGCTTTGCCGGACAGAACCGGAACTTATGAATTTGAAATATATTTAGGGCTATAATAAATGGCATTTCTTTATGAATTTATCACAAATTAATCCATTTTTCAGACCTTAATATTTAAAAAAAAAAAAAATATATATATATATATATTATATATAATATATATATATATATATACAAACAAACTCAGAATGGTCCCCTGAGAAACTTATATGTTAAACACAGACCGTGCATGGAACAAGGGACTCTTCTGGGAAATTACATCCACTATAGTTCGAAAAAGTAATAAGTAACAAATACTATAGTTTTTTCTTTTTCATGATGGAAAGCCTAACGGGGGCACTGGGTTACTCGCAAAGAGGCCCCAAACCCGGTGCCCAAGTTGGGCTTTCCATCATGAAAAAGAAAAAACTATAGTATTTGTCATTTATCATTACTTATTCGAACTATAGTGGATGTAATTTCCCAGAAGAGTTCCTTGTTCCATGCACAGTCTGTGTTTAACATATATATATATATATATATATATATATATATATATATATATATATATATATATATATATATATATATATATTGAAACAGACTATAGTTTCCATATCAAGCCAAAAAGAATACATCTTGACTTTATTGATTACGTAACTTAAACATGAACTTAAATGTTAATAATACAAAAACTATTCAGTGTTAAATCGAGGGAGGTTGTGATGAAGAAATAATAGTTTTTCACCAGTCCGTGGGAGTAGCCGTGTTCTCCTCTCTACAAATATATTTCCAGCTTCGGAAAAAAGCCTTTCTGAATAAATCGATGAAGTAGGACAAGAAAGATATCGATGCGCTAATTTTGAAATGTTTGGGTATACCAATCTTTTATCTTTCCAGAACTGTAATGAGTTAATTTCTCTATCAATGGAAGGGATGTTCATATAGTTTTCTATTTGATTTATTAGGTCTGTTATGTTTGATCCACTTCGTCATCATATTACAAATCATATGTTCGATATTTTCTCCTGAATGTGTCCCAGGAAAATGTCTGGCAAAGAGTACTGCATTCCTCTTTTGAAAATCTTTATTGATCCAATGCCCAGTTAGTGACACAAATGATTCAGTTGAGTGTTGACTGGTCCAGATATCTGATGTGAAAGATATATATGGCGCATTGGCTGTATCCAGTTCCTTCAAAATTCGACCTTTTACATCTTCATAAGTTTGAGGAAGCGTTACATCAGCAAAATATCTTCTACTTGGTATCACATATCTTGGCTGAAGGTGGGCAATTCACTCGATGAAGCCTTGATCTTCTACAATGGTAAGAGGCTGATTGTCCACAGCAATCATGTTTATAATTTTGTGATGAATATCAATGGCTCGTTGGTCATTAATATCCCAAATCTTTTTTTTATTAAAGCTCTCTTTCAGAGATATTTGGTGTTCCCAGTTTCCTTTGTTTTAGGGGTGGATGAGCATCTTCACTTTCTGCTGCTTTGGATTTTTTTGAATTTGCCTCTTCATTCTCTCTATATTGAAGCATATGTTTTGCTTTCATATGCTTATGTAATGATGTGGTACTGAGTTTTTAGGAAGACAACGTTTTCCACCTCTCCTTATGCCCTTTTTACATAATTTGCATTCTGCACCTTCATCAGCTTGATCTTCTACAGAAAAGAAATTCCAAATGAAGGACATAATGCTTCTGTATTAGTCAATGGCTAATGTGATAAAAAATTGAGCTCTACAGGGTGTTTGAAAACTTTCTGTACAAATTGTAATGGGGGATACGCAACACCAAGACAAACCCTTTTCGTCTATAAGTGTATGTCTGCTGACGTCACCATTCGGCGCGAGAGGGCGCCGCTGCAATTGGCTAAAAGGTGAAGTGGGCTAGACTCACGCTTGCCGCGGGCATTCTTAAATCGGACGTAGTACGCGTAACATGGAGCGCTTCACGACTGCTGAGATGGCTGACATGCATATGGTGTATGGACTGCCAATGGAAACGGAGGAGCTGCTGTGAGGTTGTACCGACAGCGCTTCCCAAACAGACGTGTGCCAAACCACCAAACGTTCGCGCATTTGCATCGGCGACTGCGAGAAACTGGAACATTCCATGCAAACATGCATGACACTGGTCGGGAGAGAAACGTGCGCACTCCTGACATGGAAGAAGAAATCCTACGGCGATTTGAGGACAATCCAAGCGCAAGCACGCGAGGTGTTGCACGTATCCTCGGTGTGAACCACGACCTGATCTGGAGTGTGTTGCACGAGCAGCAGTTACATCCGTTTCATCGTCAGAGTGTCCAGGCATTACAAACCCGTGTAGCATGTGGATTTGCGTGCGCCCACACGTGAGAATTGTGCATGTTAAACACACCCTCACGTGTAAAACAGGCCTCATCTGAGAACAGCACATAAGCCGGAAAATTAGCTACCGCTGTCTGCTGCAGAAACCAGCGTGCGAATTCCACACGAAGAGGGTAATCCCGAGGTTGTAATGCCTCGACTCTCTGACGATGAAACGGATGTAACTGCTGCTCGTGCAACACTCTCCAGACCAGGTCGTGGTTCACACCGAGGATACGTGGAACACCTCGCGTGCTTGCGCTTGGATTGTCCTCAAATCGCCTAGGATTTCTTCTTCCATGTCAGGAGTGCGCACGTTTCTCTCCCGACCAGTGTCATGCATGTTTGCATGGAATGTTCCAGTTTCTCGCAGTCGCCGATGAAAATGCGCGAACGTTTGGTGGTTTGGTACACGTCTGTTTGGGAAGCGCTGTCGGTACAACCTCACAGCAGCTCTTCCGTTTCCATTGGCAGCCCCATACACCATATGCATGTCAGTCATCTCAGCAGTCGTGAAGCGCTCCATGTTACGCGTACTACGTCCGATTTAAGAATGCCCGCGGCAAGCGCGAGTCTAGCCCACTTCACCTTTTAGCCAATTGCAGCGGCGCCCTCTCGCGCCGAATGGTGACGTCAGCGGACATACACTTATAGACGAAAAGGGTTTGTCTTGGTGTTGCCTATCCCCCATTACAATTTGTACAGAAAGTTTTCAAATACCCTGTATATGTATTATTTAAAAAGGACTTTATAGAAAATTTACTTTAAACTTCAAATGATATCTGAAAAAAAAAACCGAATTTGACTTAGTATCATTACTGTACTAAGTAACACCCAGGGCTGCCAGCTTCTTATAATATACCGTATTCACTAAAAATTATCCCACAGCTACATTAATAAATGTACACCTACATAATATAACTAGGCCTATATAGAGCTATAAAAGTAACCGTCCGGTTATTTTTTAAAGTTCCGGTTCCGGCCGGAACTTAAAATGTTGGTTCCGGTACATCCCTAGTCCATATGACAAATATATATATATATATATATTAGTGGTGTACCGGATATCCGCATCCGCATAATTTTTAACAGCCGCATCCGCACTTGACTGCAGATGTTATCTCTAATAAATTATGCAATTTACAATTAAATTAGCTTATAACGTAGCTTATAAGGCCCAGTCATGCACATTTCATGTACGGTAAAGTATTAATTATTAATGAACAAACAAATATATAAACCTCAAAATATAAATACCTGGTAACACAGAAAATTGAATGAAACTTGTTTCATTGAATTTTCTTTGGCTGAAACTCTTCGAGAAAGTTATTATTTTTATCATAATGAAAACATTAAAATTAATTTCAATTCTTATGCATTGCCTGCCATAATAGTAATATCACGAAATTTGAAAAAATTATGTCATATATTCATAATTCTATATTATATTGATAGATTAACTAAATATCCGCATCCGCAGATATTGAAATTAAAGATCCGCATCCGCAGATGTTGAAAAACTGACATCCGGTCCACCACTATATATATATATATATATATATATATGGATGAATTTCACAATTAAACACGTGAAATGAATGAATGCTGCAAACCCACAAGGAAAAAAGAAAAACGATTCCAAGGCCTTTCGTGTATTCAGAGCTACACGGAGGATTAACAGAAGTAACTAGTAACCTTTGGGCTTTTGATTTGATAAAAAAAAGTAATTTATGAATAAGAGATTTATTGAATGACTATATTTCAAATAGTGTTGGTTTCCTCTTTGCATTGTGTAAAGCTGACACGTTCTGACATTCCATTGATGAGCTTTGCCATTTGTTTTTGAGGGCAATCATCTTGCTATCTTCTACTCGTGTCAATCCTCTGTGTATATATAACCTTTAGTAGCCTTTGGTAACCTTTGGTTAGCTTCCGCCCGAATTGTTCATTCCGACGAAGGTCAAGCTTTTCACTCCACCTTAGACCTACAGTTTAACGTGGAATCCGAACCACGCCCCACCAGTAGCCCAGCGTTCTAACCATTAGGACGCTTAGGGTACCCTTTTATCTACCAACCACTTTCTTTTTTTATTATGTGGAAGGATGAACAGCTGGGTTTTGCTGCGCGCCGGCTGCCGTCATCGGGTCTCGAACCCGGGGGCCGATGGATTTGTAGTCAGCGACGCTAACCACTACACCACCGAGGCGCAATATATATATATATATATATATATATATATATATATATATATATACAGTGCCACCGCTTCCCGGAGATCAGCGAAGTTAAGCGACATTGGGTCTGGGTAGTAGTTGGCTGGGAGACCGTCCTCCACGCCCAGATTATGTAGCGACCCGTGGTTCGGATAAATGTATGTTTATGTGGTGGTCATATATATATATATATATGTGTGTGTGTGTGTGTGTGTGTGTGACCACCACATAAACACATTTATTTAATAGCGCTAGATGTTTCGGAAACTACAGGTTCCCTCTTCTCTAACTAAATAAAATCTTCGTTTTGATACCTTTGATGGTTAATATATATTATTTGATCTTTATTGCGCCTTTGTCTGAAAATGAAATAAAGAAAACTCGAATGTTTGTGTAAAGAACGTCTTTTTTGGGTGGGGGGGGCAGTTCTCAGAAGTGGAGGGTGTCCATAAATTATCTTTACAAACTAAAACCGTAATAAAAGAGGAATAAATTGAGATACAATGATACAATGATGCAGCTTGCTGCTCGTGAAAGAACATCTCTAAGTTTTATCGTTGATGTCAGAACATTTCTGCGTGAGCGTCCTTTGTCGCACGTAACACGTCGAGGCGATATTCGATCTTCATCCAGCTTAGATTTAGAATTTATGCAGTGACCGTTGCAATGGCATGAGTAACCCTGTTTGTCAGGCCCGCAATATCGGCAACGCTCGTTATGTAAAAAAATGTTTTGCGAGGTGTTCTTTCACACGCAACAAACTGCATCACTGTATCTAACTTCATTAATATTTTTAAAAAGTTTCAATTTGTAAAGATAATTTACGGACACTCTTGTACGTACCACTTTCTGACTTTGTCCCTTGTTGCACTCAAGTCTAGAATTAATATTAGCAGGAGGCGTTACAATCTTCGGGACCGAATGATCTTCACGTCTTGTGGCGAGTACAAACTACTTAGCTGTACTACAACAGAATAATACTGTATGTGGCTACACCACTAACCCAGCGGCGGGGTATGCTGAGTGAACTGTAAAATCGGGTTATCCGTGATGGTGGACCGCCCTCAATCCGGATATATATATATATATATATATATATATATATATATATATATATACACCTTCATTAAAATAAGGACTAAGGAATGACATGACAATATTAAGAGATCTAATTCCCTAAAATAAATCATAAAATAATGTTGAATTTGTCTTGAAAATGTTAAAGTATTCAGCAAGTAGAGCATATGAAAAAAACAATAGCGATTCGAAACCAAACAATTGGCTATGTAATGCATTAATTTTGTGTTCATTTTGAATTCGTGTGTGAATAATAATAATAACCAGGAAAAAGCAAGCAAACGGGTGTTGGTATTCTATTAATAGACGTTTAGGCCAACATCTCAACTATATTAATGTTGTATTTATTTCTGTTATACTGACGGTGATTTAAATTATACCCTGAAACGAAACTAACGAAAATGCCTCTCAATGTTAAGAAAGCGACGCACAAAGACCCAAAAACTAAAATAATATAAATAATAGTGACAATGACATTCTCATATTCTCTACCATTTGTCTTCTTGTCAAAATTGTCAAATATCCTATTTGAGGACACTTTTTAACACCAGTTTAATCGAGGATTTACGGGACAAGTTTCGCAGTAAGGACAGTGCTCTCTTTCTTAAGGGATTACGGGGTTAAAAGGAGAACTTCTCCGCTTGTCATAAAGAAATATAGGTGTGACAGTGCGTGTGACAGTTCCCTCTTTAGAAAGAATTTAAAATGTACAAACTACATTTTTAAGATGACAATTGTTAATAGCTTCTTTCATTTATTCCAGAAACCAAATTTCATCATTTTTATCAATACAAAAAGCGGATTTTACAAAATTTAAATTGGCATTTCCATTACGGAGCCCTAAAGTGTGGAAAAGATTCCTTTTAAAGACCTAGTTCATTTTCTGGATTCCAACATGACTTCCTTCTTCCTATATATGAAACCTCTGTGACAGTAATAACAGTTACGAAGAATGAAACGCTGTTGTTTCACGTGTTAATAAAACTAGTTTTAAAAGCAGAGAAAAATCTAACCTGTCCCAAAGGTTTTTTTTTTTCCATTTAAAAAATAACCACCTTTAAGAATACCATTTTGTGAATGATTTACGCGATCAAAACGTTTATTAAATAGAAAAGATAACTTCAGAGTCCAAAATGGAATCCAATATAATGAAATTAAGCATAAATAAAAAAAGTACCTTCTACACATGACGATGAACAATCACTTTAATTCTACAATATAAACGGATGTGTGCCAAGGCGAGACGGAACAAAAGATTTCTGGGTATAATTAGATATCAGGCAATCTAAACCAACTCACTTAAGACTCTAAAGAAGCTTAATACGAACACAGTCAACTTCTCACCGAGAAAGACGATCAGGCACTGAGCCATACTGTACATTTCTCTGCTCACTTCACACGCAAAATAAATTTAACAATTTGAGAATTGGCCCGCTTTCACGCTCAAAAAAATGAATTTCCATGAATATTCATTACGTTAATGTGTAACACACAAACACACACACTAATTGTTATATGTATATATACTGTATATAATTACAAGTTGATACAAACACTGTTTACGTTTATAAGTTCGCAGTATAAACATGCACACTGCATATAATATATACACTCGTGTGTGTGTGTGTGTGTGTGTATATATATATATATATATATATATACACACCTTGGTTGGTTGACCTTGGTTTTTGCTTCCGCCCGAATTGTTCATTCTGACGAAGATCAAGCTTGTCGCTCCACCTCAGACCTACAGTTTAACGTAGAATCTGAACCACGCCCCACCAGCATCCAAGCGCCTTAACCACTAGGCTACCTAAGGTACCCATTTATCTACCAACCAATTTTTTTTACTGTGTGAAAGGATTAACAGCTGGTGCCGCCTGCCGTCACCGGGTCTCGATCCGGGGTCGATGGACTCGTAGTCAGCGACGCTGACCACTACACCACCAAGGTGTATAATTTGGTTGTTTGGTAGTTACATGGTGTAAAAAAAAGTTAAAAAACTGTTTCGGATTTTTTTTTTTTAAAAGTAATTTTATCCCCATTATTTCCCTGCACATAAGTGAAAGTTATCAAAAGCTTGGAATCACTCTTTACGGACTAAATTTACTGTTCTTTATTAATCTCTATTTCCGAATGATGAGTGGTGTATTGTAAGTTATGAAGTTGCATACAGATTTATTTATATAATAATAATAATAATAATAATAATAATAATAATAATAATAGGCATATGCACCTTCGTATGCACGCACCGACACAGATGCGTTTTATTTGTATAAATAATGTAAGAATAAATAATGCTAAAACCGATTTTAGGATTTTATTTCATTCTCCCTAAAACTAGTGGCTTGTTGGTTTGAAGCTTCTTCGGTCCAAAAGAGCATCGCTTTAAGCGACGACAGACAGTTTATGCGAAGTAATTTTGATTTTCTTTTGAATCGATAGAGTTATTCAGTTTGCGGGGTTCGCATTATTTTGATGAGCGTTATGGGTTCATTTACGTTTTAGCCATTATCGGCTGGTTGTCCGGATCTTTTTTCGTTATTATTTATACGGTCTGTTCAAGTACCCATTTCATACGAAAATGAGCGTACAGTTTTTTTTTTTTAAGTTTTCATCGAGTTAACTCTTATTTCATTACCTGGATAAAATAAATACTGTATTCGAATTGGTATAATTTAACGTGGCTATGTATATAAAATAGGGTTTTACCCTTATTTCATAACCTCGGGATAACAGACCCTCGGTATAATTCATCGTGGTTATGAAATAAGGGTTAAAACTTCATTCAACTTTTCATTGTTCTCTCGATCTACATCATTTATAATCCGCCGGTTTTTTTCAATTAAAAAACGGACGACAGATAAATTTGAAAGAAGCCACTTCTGTAAAAGGAATGAACGCTATTCTTAACCCATTAAGGATCAGAAAAATTAAAACTCAAGAAATGCTGGCAGAAAAATCTACCAGTGGTCTTTAATGGATTAAGTACAGTATCGTACTGTGCAAATTTGAGGGCTCGAAAACTCGACATGGGAGGAGAGGGAGGGGGGCCAAAAATCTGAAAAAATTAGAATTTCGAGTTGGCAAAATAGTTTAAAAATGTCTTTTTTAATCATTTATATTTTACGCGAGTGACCGAACCCGGTACACCAAAGCAACCTCGCATCTGCATTGATAAGTGAAGTGTACATTTGTTTTTCATTTTTCTTTTTCAAACGTTTTAATGATATCTTTGCGATAATGTTTTTATGCAATAAATGATACCACACACGAATGCTTTAAATATATATTATATTTTAAATCGGTTGCGGAACAAAGTTGACCCGAACGATATCGACACGCGGAATGTCGATACTAGAAAGTTAGTTTAAATTACGTCGAGTTAAGTTCAGCTGGGTTAAGTTTGGCTACATTATGCCCGGTTGGGTTAGGTCTAATTAGTTTAGGCTAGGTCAGTCATTTTCGGTGAAAATCTGAAATTACTTCGAAATCTGACGCTCGACACCTTTATTTTAGACATCGTTTTGAACAATACAATAAACGCATTATTATTTAAAATAAAAACTTTTTTCAAGTTTACGATACTTTTTTGATCGGATTCACATTAACCAATCTTGGAGGCACTCCTTGGCACCAGTCCTTAATTACGAATGAGTCTCATTTCACATTTAGAACGGAAAAGCGTCCAAGTTTATATAAAGGTAACTTAATTTTCTTATAAGTTGATCCACAGTAAAAGAAATGAATGAAAATTTTAATTTTGAAATATTTTATCCGAGAGGAACGCATCAGAATACAGTATTTAATCCAAAAAAGAATAAAAACTATTACCATAATAATGCATCTTCAGTTAAACATCCCAATATTTACATTGGTCATTAAAACCCAAAATGTGAGAAAGATAACTGTGACTATGGTTACTAATACTAAATTGGGGTCAGATTTGACCAAGATATTCATGGGAAAACGTAACGAAGTTAAATGTTTCTTAAACTCAAAAGGTGTTTGAAGGCAGAGATAGGCAACTTAGTCTCTCAAACACGATACGAATTACTTTCAAAATTGATATGAAGATACAACATACACGATACATATCGACGATACACTGCTTCACTACGATACCTTTTATGAAGACAAACGGATTAATAAATTAATTATAATTCTGTAGCTTTGTATTTAGCGGTGTTCTAATGCCTTGAAATAATGCTGAAGGATGATTTTCGTACAAATGAATTAAGACCTTCAAACAAGTTTTTTTCAAAACTTTCAGCGGATTAGCTTCGTTTTGGGAAAGATAATATTCCCCCCAGAACTTAAAAAGGCCCCACTGGAGAACTTAATGGCAAGACGGTATTGTATTCTAAGAAAATTTCTCGCTAATTTTTTCAACATTTTCAAAGATAAATTTTAAATAGTGATGCATCGTGTATCAATATTTTCATACATGATACAAAAGATGCTTCCACATTTGCGTATTTAAAAACAACACAAGATACAACTGTATCAATAATACTGCCCACCACTGGGGATATGCGGAATTTTCATGGTTTGGCATTCCATCATTTCATTTAGATCGAATCTTTTTATTCCGGAAAACTTTCTCACATAATTCACAATACAAAAACTGTAGGTCTCTCATGCTAAAATCTGAATATAATGCGCAGCCATGTATCCTTATAAACTGCTCTAATGTTACATGACATACTGCAAACTGACTTTGTGTTACGACTTCAAATGCAAAATTACTTTTACGACGAATAGGTCTCGTTTCAAACGCAAAAATAAAGTGTAAACATTATTCGCAAAGAATTTCTAAATTGTAGAACTTACAGGATGGAAAACGTTCTATTCCAATTAGTTATTATATATTCTATTTATATACATAGTGTGTATAGCGTTGATAAATAACAGAATCTACCATGTCTTTCAATAACAAGAAGAACTATGTCGAAACGACATCAATGTCCCCTCCTACACTCGTGACATTGCTCTGGTGCAAGAACTTGATTCTTGCTCGGGACACATCGTCTTGTGATGATCCCTATGTATGTAAAGGTTCATCATTTCATGTAACAAGATTCAAAAGTTACAGCGCGACCTCCATTTGACGTTTGACCTCTATTTCTGACCTTGATCTTAGATACAGGGACCCGATTATTGCTCCTGACATTTGGTCTTGTGATGATCCATGTGTGTGTGTGTGTGTGTGTGTGTGTGTGTGTGTGTGTGTGTGTGTGTGTGTGTGTGGTTTCACTAATTTGTTGAGCGGTTAAACAGTTATAGCCCGGACACAAAACGCTCCATTTAACCTCTATCTGTGACCTTAACCTTTGATACAGAAACCCAATTCTTGCTCATAACACTTCATCTTGCGATAATCCATGTATGTGTGAAATTTCATAAATTTTTGTTGGGCGGTTCAAAAATTGCAGCCCGGACACGCAAATGTGCCATACAGACAAACGGACAAGTGCAATCCTGTATGGCTCCTTCAATGATTTGGTTGAGGCATACAAAATTGAACCCTTAATTAAGAACAATATTTCTCTTCATTTCAAAAATACTGAAAAGGGATTATTAAAGTGAGACCAGAAAGAATTCTGTTCCGTTTATAAATCACACACACACACACACACACACAACGTGCGCAACTTTGCATAAACGAGATAACGATTTTTTTTTTTAAATCCATATATCTAAAAATAACTAACTAAACCCAATATACACTAACCCAAACTAAGTGCCTTCGAACCAAAAAGGGTGTGATAAGTGTTTCGGACGTAACTGCGGCTCGAAGGGTTTCTCTCTTGAGGCATTAAATTGTGAATTATTCGCTAATCTAGCCAAACCAAACCATAACTAACCTAACGTAATCAGGACCAGCATAGTTCTTGTCCAACAATAAAAATGTTCCAAGATTTTTTATTAATGTTTCGAGGTACCAAAAGCATTACCTCACAAAAAGGTTATCCCATCGCATTTGTGAATTATTACACTCTACTTCACTAGTACCAGTGGTGGGCACCGTTAACCAAAAAGTTAACTTCGATAACGATAATCCGTTAACCCCAATTTTTAACTCCGATAACGATAATCCGATAATTTTACTACAAAGTTAACGATAATCCGTTAACGATAACTATTTCTTTACTAACATTTAAAAAATCAAGGAAAAAAGCTTTAAAACCTATAGAAAATGTTTATTTATGCAAAATCCAACAATAAATAGGTATTTAACTGTATTTTTATCAAGTTTTGCAACTTTTTTGCTTAATAACTTTTTTTTTTATTTTTAATAAAAAATGTACTGATTACATGTTTTGAAACCCTTGTAACCACTAACCATTAACTAAATTTTAATTTACCAGGGAATTATTATGGCGGGAACTGAAAGGTAAAATTAAATTTTAGGCACATTTATTAAAGACTATGACACAATGTGATGGTTGCCCTTCAGATAGACCAACTTCTCAAAGTTAGGCCCAACTGCCAGTCTTGACCTCTTGGGCCTCAGGATGTCCTTGCCGAGAGAGAAGAGCCGTTCCACTGCGGCAGAGGACGGAATTGGCAGACTGAAGTTATGGCGGTTTGAATTCATTCGCGGAGCGGTGATCTTCCGTGAATGACTCCTCGCAGTTAACGTGTTAACGGACTTTAACAGACTAAATATCGAGTTATCGGAAGTTAACTGGTCCGATAACGATAAATGGAAATTAACTTCCGTTAATAGTCCGTTAAAAAAAGTTAACTTCGTTAATTAACTGTTATCGGATTAACGCTTTAGTGCCCAACACTGACTAGTACCTAGTTGTCTTCGCGCACGTACAAACGCACAAACGTTTGGCTACCCAACAAAACGACAACATTATCACATATTCAATTCTGTGTCGCGAAATTTATCGAATCTAAAAACCTAATAAACTTAACCAAACCTTACCTAACCTAACATAACCTTAATTATGCTCCCTTTTTTTTCGCACATTCTTGTCGCGATTCTGTAGGAAGACAAGAACACACAAAAAACCTTATGAAATACTCTTCAGCTTGAAGCTTTTAAGGAAGTCTCCTAAAATTGAAAAAAATCGTCAGGCGTTTGACAGATTAATAGTAGTAGTTCAGAAATCAATAATTTAACGAACTCTCAGAAAGAAAGATTTTGTATTTCAGAATTTATGTACTGTGGTTTAGACTGCAAATATATATATATATATATATATATATATATATTATATATATATATATATATATATATATATATATATATATTCTGAGTTCATTCCCATATATATATATATATATATATATATATATATACAGGGTGTCCCAGAATTAACTATCTATTTCAATGAAATCGGACAAATTTTTTAAAAACACATTTTTATTTATGTTTATCATGTTTAATATGTGTTAAAAATGTATAAATTTCTAAATTTTTTTCATAATTTTATTTTCATAATTTTTTCATTATCTGGTCCAATGAAAGACCGTCTGAAGTCATAGAATGGCAAAGAGACTCTCCAAAAGTTAACGTGGCTTGGAATGACCAAATCCAAAATTTATGGTGCTCCATCTTGTTGAAACACAACATTATCAAGAATGCCATCATCAAGAAGCTGTGGTTCGAGAAACTGCTGAAGCATATCAAGGTAGACGGTACCTGTTACAGTTGCTTTCGCAAAGAAGAATGGGCCATAAATTTTGGATTTGGTCATTCCAAGCCACACGTTAACTTTTGGAGAGTCTCTTTGTCATTCTATGACTTCAGACGGTCTTTCATTGGACCAGATAATGAAAAAATTATGAAAATAAAATTATGAAAAAAATTTAGAAATTTATACATTTTTAACACATATTAAACATGATAAACATAAATAAAAGTGTGTTTTTAAAAAATTTGTCCGATTTCATTGAAATAGATAGTTAATTCTGGGACACCCTGTATATATATATATATATATATATATATATATATATATATATATGTATATATATATATGTATATATATATATATATATATATGTATATATATATATATATATATATATATATATAGAGAGAGAGAGAGAGAGCATGTATCAAGGTGGTCCCCGGTTATGGGGTGCCAAAAATATTCGAATTTTTAAACTTCGAGTTTTGCGTTTTGTTCCATATCCCCAGAAACCACAATAATTCACTTTTCATAAAAATCGATGAATATTTCGGAGTTGCGCAGAGGGGTTGAAATTTTCCCCATTACACGTATAATGAAGATAATGCTAATAGCTAATGTTTCTTGTTCATCTGGTAATAAGATGTTTGTGAAAATGGACTTGTGGGTAGACTCTAATGCTTACATCGTAGGTTTGGCCGAGTTTGTGGATTGTCACACTACTTCTGAAATTCAGAGACTTGGCCCCAGCCAACAAACTTGACTATCTCCATTATTCAATTGTCTTGAACGTATAAATGTCAGTTTTTACTCGACATCTTTCACAGGTTTAGCCAAATCATGAATAGTGCTAGTGCTAATACGCGTTGCAAGAAAACACGGCAGATTGGTTCCGACATCGTCCAAGATTCTGGGAAATAAACTTCCTTTGAGGAAGCAAGTTTTGGTGCTCTTCTTTTTCTACCACTCAGAAGAGTAACTTCCCTTGAATAAGAGTACTAAGGCAATCTTGAAAACAGTTACGAGTTTCTGGGAGAAAGCCCGGACGCCTACTGCCCATCAGCATGACCTCGTGAAGCGTCTTCTGAAACTCCACTCCGACTAGCAAGCGCTCGATAAAAGCAAGTCCTGCCGATCCGCCACTCACATCGCAAACGAGACCACCTTGGTGTCAAGCCTCAATAAGCACGACATCGCCCAAGAAGATGCCCTGTTTTTGATGAATATCGAAGGGGACAAGCAGTTCCTCCTAGCCTAGAGGGAGAAGGGCAGGAGAGGCCGCATGTCCGGTGTTGATATGAAGTTGGCCATCAAGAAGAATAAAGAAGTTCAGCGGCAACAAAAATACCTCAGGCGGAAGAGAGCCCACGAAGCCGAGTCGAAAGAGCGGAGCGAGATGGCAATCCTCGAATCGAACAGCAGCAGCGCCAACAGCAGTGCTGAGAATACCACGTCGGAGGAACACATCTACCCTGAAGAAGGATGCTCACACGCCGCAAGTCCACCGTCGACGAATAGATCCCGGCCTGCAAACATACTGACAACGGATTTAGCGCAAGGTTTGGATCGAACGAAAGTCAGCGATCTATCCACATAGTTAGGCTGACCATATTTCCTTGTGACAAAAACGGGACATTGGGATGGCAAAAAAGGGACGGGGGTTATGTAATATTCTGTATTCATGAAAAAGTAAGTACATAAACATATTGAGCTTACAATTATTCTTCAGTGACAGAACCCATACAGAACCCATAAAAAAAACGGTACTGTCCCGTTCAAAACGGTACGTACGGTCAGCCTATACATAGTACTTCGTGGCAGGTACTGCAGAGCCTAGGTTACTATGTGACGTCCTTGCTCATCAGTCGGACGGCTCACAGAAAGCACCGAGAACAAATTGCGAGAAGCATCAAAGAGTGCTTTGATCGAGGGTCTCCATTTGTAGTCCAGTGGGACGGGAAGATGCTACTTGGCATGACGGGGGAAAAACCGCCAACCGTCTGCTCGTGGTGCTGGTGGTGTCTGGCCAGGACGTCTCCAAGTTCCTCGTGGTGACAAAACTTTCCTCTGGAATCACAGATACCATGCCATCCGCCGTCGTCACAGCTATCGAAGATTGGGACTTGACTGACCAGATCAGAGCGATGTCCTTCGACACCACCGCCAGCAACACCGGATAGAGAGAAGGTGCATGCGTCCTGATCAAGAGGAAGCTAGACAAGGACCTGGCCTGTCGCCATCACATGCTCGAGCTCATTGAGAAGATTTTCGTCAACCTCTTCGGACCCTCAGCAGGCCTAGACATCGCTCTTGCGAGTCCTGCAAACTGGGCTTGCACGGACAATGAGAAGCTGGAACCGGCGACGGACGACGAAAACGCCAGCTTAAAAGTTTCTCAGTCGAAAAAGAAAATCATTGAATTCACCAGTAAGTCCCTCCAAGAACGCCACCCAAAAGATGACTGACAAGGGTTTCTGGAGCTGACCTTGACGTTTCTTGGAGAGGTGCCTCCTCGTGGGAAGAGAATCGTGAGGCCAAGCGCTCTACACCGTGCTCGCTGGATGGCCAAGCTAATTTATGCAATTAAGAGCTTCCTCTTTTGGTTGCAGTTTCGGTTGACCGCACGTGAAGAAAGAGCATTAGAAAATTCACGGTTTTCATCGCTAAGATTTATCTGAAGGCCTGGTTTCAATCTGGCCTCTGGCCACCACTGCTCCTGCAAGCGATCTGAACCTCCTACAGGCCATCAAAAACTACTCAAACGCTGCTGTAGCAAAGTCTGCCAGCGCTGCTTTCGGGAACCATTTGTGGTAACTGAACGAGCAACTGGTAGGGTTGGTATTCTTCAATGACACTGAAGACCAGTAAGATGGTAGTTGCCCTCGATGATGAAGCCGAAGATCCTCCACACATTCGGGTGGAGGAAGTGGAGGGGAAGGATCTGTTGCTATTCGTAACGGCCAGCTCGCGGCAGCTGTTCACCATCCTGAACTTCGATGACTCCTTTCTGGATGCTGCGGATCCAGAGACTTAGCCGGAGCTTCCGGGATATCAAAAGGTTCTTAAAGTTGTGAGGAGCCTAAAGGTGGTCAACGACTTGGTAGAACGCGGAGTTGCCCCGACCAAGATTACAACACCCCCATCTTCTTAAACATTCACATCTTTCAGACTGACAGTATGGGTTCCGCAAGGGACGCTCCACTGGAGATCTTGCATATCTCTCGAACTCTTGGTCATCCTTCTCTCGGGATTTCGGTGAAACCTTTGCTGTTGTACTTGAGATATCAAAAGCTTTTGATAGAGTTTGGCACAAATCTTTAATTTTCACACTGCCCTCCTTCGGTTTTTATCCTTTTATCTGTGCCTTCATCTCTTGATTTCATTTCTGGCCGACCTATAGCTGAGGTTGTAGATGACCACTGTTCTCCTCCTAAAGCTGCTAATAGTGCGGTTTCTCAGGGCTCTGTCCTGTCACCCACTCTCCTCCTTTTATTTATTAATTAATTATTATTAAGTCGCACTTCCTGTCCTATTCACTCCCATGGTAATGATTCCACCAATCAATTCTCCACCCGCTTCACAAAGCGTCCCTCTCAACAATTTCTCCATGATTCGCGTGAGACGGCTATGGTGCACCTGACCGCTAATCTTTCTACTCTATCTGAGTGGGGCATAGAAAACCTTGTGGCTTTCAATGCCTCAAAAACTCAATTCCTCCGTCTACTCGTCACAATCTTCCACACGACTATCCCCTTATCTTCAACAATACACAACTCAATCCCTCCTCTTCTCTTAACATTCTTGTTGTTTCATTTTCTCATAATTTTTCTAAAACAGCTTCTAAGAAGTTAGGTGTGCTGTACCGGCTCCGCATTTTCTTCACCCCAACTCAGTTGTCCTCTCTTTATAAGGGTCTTGTCCAAGGCTTAAAGTGTACAAAAATCTGAACCACCACGGTTCGGTGACTCATGTGTGAGCAAACAAGGAAAAATCTCAAAAGCAGAACTGTCCTGATAATGAAATGTAGATGGTGAATTAATAAAATGCTGGATAGAAAATTGCAATTATAGCACATTTACTTTTCATTCATTTCTTTCACCAATTCAACTGAAAACGCATGCTTTTCATCCAGTTTACACACTTTACTCATTAATATATTGCGCATAACTGTCATGGGAAGACAATCCGAGCACATGGAATGCGTCCTTACAGAGTGGGAACGTAGTTTTCCAACTTCACAAACCTAAATCGTCTTTGTAAGAATTCAGTCATACAACAGACAAGAATTGGAGCTTTTTAGGCTTGATTTCTTTTTAAATTTCTGCTTGAAATTTGAACAGGAACGCAGCGCTCTTGCTCAGTGGGGTCATTTAGCTGAACCACCACTACGTTACTGAGTGTTCCAATGGACTTTATCCTTGTCTTGTCCGCCCTTGTATGGCATACACTTCTCATGAGTGGGTTGGCTCAACCCCCACAGCTTTATTTGACCGAGTGGAATCAAAGGCTTTTCGCCTCATCGATTCCTCGCCTCTTACTGACTGTCTTCAATCCCTCTCTTCCCCGAAATGATGCTTCTCTCTCTCTCTCTCTCTCTTTACTATCGCTATTATAACGGATACTGCTCTTCTGAACTCTCTAACTGTATACCTCCTCCTTTAAGAAGAGCATGATAGCAGACTTCCGACACATTCTCATTCCTTTTCTGTCCAACTCTCTAACGCAAGGGTTAATCAGTATTCTCAATCTTTCATCTACTCAACCAGATAACTCTGGAACACCCTTCCTCAATTCATCTTTCCCACTGTCTATGGCCTCCACTCTTTCAAACACCAAATATCCAGGCATCTCGAAAACATTAGATCTTGATTTTGGATCTCTTCTTCTCATGGGCGTCGATTGCTCTAAAATAGTGGGGGGGGAGGGGGGCACTTCACCTTCAAACAGCGAATCAACATTTACCCGTTTTTATGTATTTTTCTCAGCATGTTGAAAAAAACTTAATTGTATTTAATCATTTTGTCTTTATTTAAAAATTTTTTTTTTGCAGAAATAAACGCAATACAAACTATTTATAATATTTAACCTTTCATGTAACATAATATCACACATATGATTAACCGAAATAAATCTTTTATTACCTGTAGACAACAGAGGTCAATGCATATAAACTGATAACAAAATATGTTCGTGAAATATAAACCAAATAAACTGCACTTTGATCACACTTTCATATTGAAAATGATACGTAACAAAACCGCTTATTTAACATATTGTTCATGACAATAATTTATAATACTGCTATTACATTTGCATATGCATATACATATAACGTCTTATTGGGTGCCATTAATAGTTAGCATTTATAACAATTCATCCACGAAAGTGGGGGGGGGGACAACTGGTAGGTTGTCCCCCTTGTAAAAAAGTTGGGGGGACATGTCCCCTGCGTCCCCCCCAACAA
The DNA here is from genome assembly GCA_023014485.1 of Bathynomus jamesi. Taxonomy (NCBI): domain Eukaryota; kingdom Metazoa; phylum Arthropoda; class Malacostraca; order Isopoda; family Cirolanidae; genus Bathynomus; species Bathynomus jamesi. The sequence goes on from JAJOZX010001999.1 coordinate 543,805, forward strand.
TCGACACCCATGCTTCTTCTTCTTCTATATGGGGTGGCGTTTTTGTGGGTATTCGCTCTTTTGAATTGAATAACCTTTATTAATAATAAAATAAATACATTCGTTTCAATTTACAATGACATGAATAATTGTGAAGCTCGACTATTTATTTTATTTAATTTGGCCCTTAAGCTTTCGGCATTACTGGGAAAAAAAACATTAAAAAAATCAAGTGCGAAGAGCAGAAGCAGTACCTACTTCAAGTCGTGTTAAGACCACCGACGTAAGTTCACGGATACAGGGAAGGGAACGCTGGCTGAGGGTCTTGGAAGTCCAACCAGGCGATATTGAATGATTTGCGGCCGTGACACCCTCTCCGTTCAGAGGCTAATATTCATCCCAGTGATGTAATAGACCATAATATTCTACTTAATAAATTATATTGTTACGACTTTAGAGGAGCAATCAGTGATTGGTTTAAGTTATTTGTCCAATAGATATCATTTTGTGTCAGTAAATAAGGTTTGCTCAACTAAAGCGTTTGTCAAACATGGTGTGCCACAGGGCTCAGTTCTGGGTCCACTGTTATTTTTATTATATATAAATGACCTTCCACGTTCACCTGATATACTGAACTTCATAATGTTTGCGGATGATACAACTGTCTCTTTTTCTTGCAAAGATGTTAATTCAGCTAAGAATATATTTCATTCAGAATTCATCAGTGTAATGAAACGGTTGACCACCAATAAACTCTTCCTAAATACCAGTAAAACAAATTTCATGATTTTTACTAATAAAAGAATGTATATCTTGATGAACTTAATGTTAATGAAATCGCCATAAAGGAGTGTACTGTAACCAAAATTTCTTGGTGTAATGGTAGATAAGAATTTGCAATGGAGTGATCATGTAAATTATATCGCGAAAAAGATTTCAAGGAGCGTTGCTATAATGTTTAAACTTAGAAATGTAGTCCCTAAACAAGTTTTATTGACTCTTTATCATACTCTTGTTCTTCCTTATATAACATACTGCACCCTTGTTTGGGGAAACTCCGCTAACAACGCATTAAATGGTATCTTTGTCATCCAAAAACGAGCAATAAAGTTATTATCTGATGCTGATTTCCTTGATCACTCTAGTGCATTATTTAAAGAGCTAAACCTACTAAAGCTCAGCGATATAACCAAACTGGCACATTTTATTTTTATTTACAAGTGTAAGAACAAAATCATTAATTTACAATGGGTAAATAGATATTTTGTAACTCATCAAGAAATCCACTCGTATCAGACCAGAAATAGATCAAAGCTTGTTATACCTCAATTTAGATTGTCTTCATCTCAAAAACTACCCATTTTCATTGGATTGAAACTATGGAATGACTTGCATGCCGATATAGAAAATATTGTGAATGTAAATATGTTTAAAACCAAGTAGAAATCCCGATTAATAATGGCATACTAACAAAAATCTAGGATTAATATCCACTAATATTGTCCATTAATATTGTTTAATATTGTAATACATGTTTTAACTATTAATAATACTTATTTCCTTATTTATTATTATTAATTAATAACAACTAGCTGCTTATTTTTAATAAGAGCCCAGTAAAGACTAAAACTTAAGGGACAAATTAAATTAAATAAATAGTCGAGTTTCACAATTATTCATGTCATTGTAAATTGAAAAAATGTATTTATTTTATTATTATTAATAAAGGTTATTCTATCTATCTATCTAGTGGGTGGAACGGACCTGGAAGCTAGACGATAATGCACCTGATGTCACTCCCCTAAGGGTCCACAGAGTTAAAACCATTCTGCGCACCCCCAGAATAATTTTCAAATTTCCTCCAAATCTGCACAAAGCAGTTTATTAAGTAACAAAAAAAAAATAAAACAGGATTCCAAATGAATGAATTCAGAAGTTGGATTTTAAGGACCACCCTAATATTATATTCAGGGTAGCGCAAAAGTCGTTCACCATAAGAATTTTCAGTATTGACCGTATTATTTTTTCTTTTAGGTAGGGAATGGCTGCGAAATTAACAAGAGACGAGAGGGTGAGCTTGGTTTTAATGTATGGAATACCACGTCCTAAAAATCGATCAATCGCTACAGAATTTAAATTCTGTAGCGACTGATCGATTTGTAGTACCTGGTATTCCATACATTAGAGGAGAATCTTTTGCCTGATTGTCCGCGTCTGTATTATGGAAACGATTTCTTACTCCAACAAGATGGTGTTACAGCTCATACTAGCAAGTTCACAGGATTATCTACAACAGAATGTAATCAACTTCATTGGAAAAAACAACTGGTCCCCGCAATCACCTGATTGCAATCCCATGGATTATTGCATATGGAACACTCTAGCAGAGAATATTTATGAATGCCAAACAGAAAAGTTTACAGAAATGCAATTAAAGAAAAAATACTCATCAAATGTTGGGACAAAATAACATTAACAGAAATCAGAAAATGTATCATGTCGTGGAAGAAAAGGTTAAGATTAGTTTGTAAGCAGGACGACGGATATATTGATCATATTTCTTTATAAGATGTGAATAAATTTTTTTTTTCAGTTTATGATATTCATTTTTTTCACCACACCTCATTGTTCCCTCAGCTGTGGAAAAAGTATTTTATGTAGAGGTCTGAAATTTTTATGATGGCTTATCAATAGATTGAGGTAAGTTATGTAAATTTTGGAAGTGTAAACTGCATATTTTTGAAGTTAATGATGTTCAAATGTCGAGGCGTTTTTTTTGGGGCCACCCGATATATATGGTGCTATGAAAATTCGGTCTAAAAAATATGTACTAATAACTACAAAATATGTACTAAAAATTGGTATAGTTTATTAATGAACTACAAATATGTACTACAAATTTATAAGATTTATTTAATAACGAAATTAACTCAAAATATCTACTAAAAATTGATGAGGTTTATAAAGTATTAGGACAAATTCAAATATGAAAATTCGGTCGTAGGGAAATAAAAATATGTACTAAAAATTGGTATAGTTTATTAATAAACTACAAATTTATAAGATTTATTTAATTGCTAAGGTTTATTAAGTATTAGGACGAATTAAAAATTTGGACTTAAACACAAAAACTAACGAAAATATCACAACTTAACCTAACCAATCATCAAGGGCGTACAGTTGACTTAACCGGGCATTCAGTTGACCTAACCGGGCATTCAATTAACCTAACAGGTTAATATTGGTTATTTCACCTAAATATCTTCTGATCTTTTCGTATTAGGCACTCACTGATGTATATTGAACATAACGAGTAAACTTTTATTTTTATTTTCAATCGTTGGGCGGTGGTTGGCTGGTGGCTGGTTTTAAACCAAGACCGAATTTTCTGACCACCGATATATGTATGTAAAAATGAAGAATGAATAATTCCTACATTCATATACAGTAATTATATTCATTCATATAATTCTTATGTTCATTCGTACACTTCGTATATTTATATAATCCTTATATTCTTATGTACATTTATACATTCATTTTGACATGTAAGTCCAAAGTCGCATAACGCTGACACGAGTTTGGCTAAATTTTTTATTTGCTTTCTATTTTTATAATTGGTGAATTATTTCTTCTTACACTAGTTAATCATGTTTTTAGATTTAGCTTAATGATGTAATCTTGTTAAATTCTGTAATGTTCATTTCCTGTATACATTCTCTCTTCGTTGTAAAAGATGAAGTCATGCCCTGCTTAAAATTTAATTTTGAATCTCAAGCATCTAATTTTTGCTCTTGTGCATGTCTGACTGTAATTCGTGATGGAAGGCATATTTCAATTTCCATTTTTAGTTAACTCGGCAGATCATGATAACATCAGATCTGTCAATATGCGGTTTAAAATAAAAATATGGCTTCCTCTTGCTTAGCAGTCTAGACATTGCTACAACTAAAATATGTTTTGTCTTTAAATATTTTGCAAAGTAAATCAGCCTATTAAGAATAAAAAACAAAAACAAATCAGCATTAAATAATAATGATGTCAGTAAAAATAGCAGTAAACTACAGTAAGAGAATATCTTTGTCTTCTCCTTCGAGCCTTGCTCTCTTCAGAGAACTTAGTCTTAAATAGAGAAAAATAATTTCCCGATACATTATAAGAAGAATCGGGGAACCTTCAGAGAATTTAGTCAGCCTCACAGAATTCTCCAATCCCGTCAACTTCGAACCGACCAAGGCCATAGACGGAGGGATTAACACACACACACACACACATACTGCATATATATATATATATATATATATATATATATATATATATATATATATATATATATATAGGGTGAACCAAATGTAGGTGGACAGTAAATGATAACGTTTATTTTGAGAATACATATTTAATTTTTTTGTATACTATAATACAAAATAAAATTTAAATAAATTTAGTTATAATATTTAATATAATAAAACACAAACACCATAGTTATAATGAACACCATAGTTATAATATAATATAACACAAACCGTATTCAACCTACTGTCCACCTACTTTTGGTTCACCGTGTATATATTAGTGGTGGACCGGATGTCAGTTTTTCATCCGCGGATGCGGATATTTAGTTAATATAGAATTATGAATATATGGCATAATTTTTCAAATTTCGTGATATTACTATTAAGGCAGGCAATGCATAAGAATTAAAATTTATATTTTCATTATGATAAAAAAATAACTTTCTCAAGAGTTTCAGCCACAGAAAATTCAATGAAACAAGTTTCATTCAATTTTCTGTGTTACCAGGTATTTATATTTTGAGGGTTATATATTTGTTTGTTCATTAATAATTAATACTTTACATGAAATGTGCATGACTGGGCCTTAGAAGCTACTTTATAAGCTAATTTAATTGTAAATTGCATAATTTATTAGAGGTAATATCCGCATAACATCCGCAGTCAGAAGTGCGGATGCAGATGAGGATGTTAAAATTGATGCGGATGCGGATATCCGGTCCACCACTAATATATATATATATATATATATATACAAATATAATATAGAGTTCCCACACAAACGTGGAATTTATTTTTCCTGATGCTTTCAGGACAAATTTATGATTTTTCAGGATTAATTCTTTACCATTTACGAAGACAAAGTCCAAAAGTTGTATATTTACAGATTGTCAAAAGCTATAATAATAATAATAATACTAATAATGATACTTATCAACACGATAGGAAAGGTAAGACTAACTAACAAATTGTTTTAGAAAGTTAAGAGCATGGATAAGCATTTTTTGTTGAGATGGCACCCGGCCAACATGGTCTCCACATTTAGACATCTCGGCTAACTACAAAACTGCGACTGCGTTGATACAGTATTGAAATTCCGCCATATGACGTTGCTGCCTCTGAGAAAACTCTAGGACTTTTTCAAAACTTTTTTACTTTTGACCATTTTCCATGACATTTCCATGACTTTCCAGGCTATGGGAACTATATATATATATATATATATATATATATATATATATATATATGCTGCAAACCCACAAGGAAAAAGAAAAACGATTCCAAGTCCTTTCGTGTATTCAGAGCTACACCTCGTCAGGGAATGAAGAGAGAAGGCAAGATGCCCATAAATATATACAACGTAGCGGAAACCAAAGCAATTAGCACATACTTAACAAGAGTTAATGAGAGGCAAAAGGAATTTTAACAAGATATTGTCAATTTTATACATTCCCGCACTGTTATTGAAATTGTTTTTAAAATGAATAAATGCACATTCTACAATATTTCTTTCTATTATATCTCTGCTTTTAACAAGCGCTTTAGAACTACCCCACTTGATGCTATGATTACATCTATACATATGATTAAACAAAGCATTGGAATTATTAGCTGTTCTACGCGCATATTTATGCTGTTTTACCCTAATATCTAACGTTTTACCCGTTTGGCCTATATATACTGAGTTACATTGTGTACATCCAATCGAATACACAACCAACATTTTCCGGGCTATTCTTTATTAGGCATGATTTAACAGTATTATTATACTTAAAGACTACATTGATGCCAATTGCTTTAAGTCGGGAGATATTGAAAATTAACATTGTAAGGTAGGCTAAGGATATTTTTACGCTCAAATTCCTTTACAGTTAAATTATTATAATACCTATTCTTGGCTTTCCTAAGACAGTTATCTAAAAATGAAATAGGATAACATAATTTAGTACCAATATTCATGATATTGCATAACTCGGAATCTAAAAATTCAGGACTGACAACTCTCAATATTCTAAGAAACATAGCAGAGAAAATAGAGGATTTAATCGAGGGATGATGGTCAGAATAAAAATGCTCATAAGAGTTATTATTAGTAGGCTTGCGATAGACTTCAAATTTGAACTGATTTGAGCATCTCCAAATTTTTAGATCCAGAAAAGATAGGCTTCCATCATTTTCTTTTTCAACTGTGAACTAAATTGTTGAGCCTACCAAGAAATAAGTCAACATCCAAATTATAAGGCCAAAGGCACAAAATATCATCTATATACCTGTACCAAACCGAGTTAAAATTAACAATCGAAGGCAAAATTCTACCTTCAAAAAATTCAATATATAAATTAGCTAGTACAGGTGAAAGGGGATTTCCCATCGCCAATCCAAACGACATAGCATAAAACTTATTTTCAAACTGAAATCTACAATCTTTGACACAAAGCCTAATTAACTCAATAAGTGTTGTGTTGAACAGGGAAAGAATATTCAGAGATCTTATCTTTTAAAAAATCAAGGTCATCAACAGGGACTTTTGTGAATAACGAGCATACATCAAAGCGTACCAATTTGAAATTAGGGTCATTAGGAAACTTCAGTTTGTCAATAAGATCCATGCTATTTACAATGTGACTTAGAAATAGAACCAACTAACGGTGTTAATAAACTAACTAACCATTTAGAGAGCTTATAGGTTACGAAGCCTACTGAGCTAACAATAGGCCTCATGGGATTATTAACTTTGTGTGTTTTTACTAAGCCGTACAGATATGGTAGTGACGGATTGATACTATCCTTAGCCTTAGCCTACCTTACCATGTTAATTTTCAATATCTCTCGACTTAAAGAAATTGGCATCAGTGTAGTCTTTAAGTATAATAATACTGTTAAATCATGCCTAATAAAGAACAGCCCGGAAAATGTTGTTGGTTGTGTGTATTCGATTGGATGTACACAATGTAACTCAGTATATATAGGCCAAACGGGTAAAACGTTAGATATTAGGGTAAAACAGCATAAATATGCGTGTAGAACAGCTAACAATTCCAATGCTTTGTTTAACCATATGTATAGATGTAATCATAGCATCAAGTGGGATAGTTCTAAAGCGCTTGTTAAAAACAGATATAATAATAGAAAGAAATATTCTAGAATGTGCATTCATTCATTTTAAAAACAATTTCAATAACAGTGCGGGAATGTATAAAATTGACAATATCTTGTTAAAATTCCTTTTGCATCTCATTAACTCTTGTTAAGTATATGCTAATTGCTTTGGTTTTCGCTACGTTGTATATATTTATGGGCATCTTGCCTTCTCTCTTCATTCCCTGACGAGGTGTAGCTCTGAATACACGAAAGGACTTGGAATCGTTTTTCTTTTTCCTTGTGGATTTGCAGCATATATATATACGGTATATATTATATATATATATATATATATATATATATATATATATGACAAAGTAAAAAGACACTACGGTAACTGTCGTCAAAAACAAATGGCAAGTTCATCAATGGAATGTCACCTTTACGTAATGCAAAGGGGAAAGCAACACCATCCTAAATATACTGATTCAATAGATTTATTATTATTTAGTAACTTTTATCAAGTGGAAACTATGGAAAAAATATAAGTGAGTAGTATAGCTGCAAAAGGGGAGCGTGCAAGAATGTTGCAAGTTATTATGTAATGTTGAAAAGGGGGGGTGGGGGTTGTTACAAAGGGGGTGGGGTTGTTGCAAATGGGGTGGGGGTTGTTGCAAAGGGAGTGGGGGTTGTTGCAAGGGGTGGGGGTGTTGCAAAAATAATTCAAAAAAGAAAAAAATACCCCAAAGGGGGGATGCTGCAGGTGCAACAAGGAAAACTTGGAGGCGGCGTTATCCCCCAAGAGAAAGGAGAGAAAGGAGGAGGAGAGGTGTTCACCTGGCAGGAGCCAAGTGCATATTAAGACTTCAGCCGAGTAGGCGTTGTTTTATAGGCTCCTAATCAGCCAGTTGGCTGTAAATGGCTTGAGTTGCCAGATAGCGCCATGTATTCATTTAATTCTAATCGAAGACTGAGTTGCCAGATACCATTGTATACATTATTATAGACTCCTAATCAACCAGTTGGCTGTAAATGGCTTGAGTTGCCAGATAGCGCCATGTATTCATTTAATTCTAATCGAAGACTGAGTTGCCAGATACCATTGTATACACTATTATAGACTCCTAATCAGCCAGTTGGCTTAGAAGGCTTAAATATTGCCAGATACCGCAATACCGTTGTATGCATTATTATATTTCTTAAAAGTTGGTTTAGAAGGCGTAACATGATATAATTAAGTAAAACAACATTGCATCATTCTGTTTATTATAAATATATAGAAAATAAATATACATTTCAATTGAGGAATATGCATATAACAGTACAGGAAATATATACACACAATTATGGATATATATAAAATAAATATACATTTCAAATAGAAATAAATATACATTTCAATAGAAATATGTACATAACAGTACAGGGGAAATATCACGCAAAATATATATAAATACAATTCAATAGAAATATGTACATAATCAGTACAGGAGAAATATCAAGCAAAATATATATAAATACAATTCACTTTTTTTTTTTCAAAATACTAAACTCGGTCTTAATCGAGTATATAAAATAAATATACATTTCAAATAGAAATAAATATACATTTCAATAGAAATATGCATATAATCGTACAGAGGAAATATCACGCAAAATATATATAAATACATTTCACTTTTTTTTCAAAATACTAAACTCGGTCTTAATCGAGTTTACAATTACATCATTATTGCTCTGCATTACGCAGTATATGCGGCCTAATAATATTTCACCGCTTAAAGTATAGGGAAACCTGTATTCGATATGAAGGGCTTTCATATCGTTCAGTACTATTTTTGTTCCCACTTTACAACCGGTTGGTAAGTCATCTTTAAATACGTCTAGAATACAATCAAAAGCACGCACAAAGAGTTCATCGTTAGCTACATTATTAAACACAAGTTTATAAACACGCTTTTCCAATCGAGGGTTTATTTCTACCGACTCCGAGCTTTTCAATCGTGAACTCACTCAACATAGCGGCAATTGAAATAATCTTCTAAATCGTTACGACAACTGCGCGTTATATAAAGAAATAGTTCTTCAGGGTGAACGGTGTAGGTGAGCTCAGCCTTGTACCGATCAATTGCTTTGTACCAAAGTTCATGGTATTTCAAAGAGTCTAAACTTTTTAAATAAACGTCCAGCTCTAGACCATTCTCACCAGCCCTACACTCGGTAAACCCATCGAGCAGAGCGGTGTAGGCGTATTCAAGTACTGTATCAAAATAAAGCATATCCGTAACACGCGCGTCTAATATAGGTTTCAGCTTACGGAATCCGACGATTTCAAACATTCTGTCGAGGATGAAACGGTTTCGCGTAGGAACAAGAGCGTTATTATCAGAAGCATTCTTCCACATCAGCCGTATATCAATGCACGGCCGATCGTTATTTATACACAACGTACATACAACGGCGTATGAGGGTGCGTCACTAATCTGCTCTCTTCTTGTACCTACGTTAGCAGGTATTTTATAACGATCTTCACTCCACTTCTCAACTATCACGAAGATTCTATTCATCTCCTCGATACTTAAATAAACCCGTTTGTTTGTCGGTCTACATTCCGTTTCCAGTACATAGCTAATGGTACCGGAATTACGCCTGAACACGCGCAACGATTTCGTCACGGACACATCGTACGAGGCGTTGAGAATGCTGCTCAAAGGAAGTTCCATCGTATTCGAGGAGCGCCCGTCCACTCGGTTCAAGCTCTGAGATAACTATGAGCCGTGTGAGGCACGCAGGTAGGTAGGAATGGTTCGACGGGCGGCTGACTCGATGATACGTGAATGGGCTTGTTCGTATGACCGCGAGTCGAATTGCTGTACATATTTCGGTACAAGAATTAATCTCATCACTACCAGCCTACGCACCAGACATTTTGGATAAGAACTAGGAACATTTTATGTTTTACTAAACATCTCCACACTCCGGCGCACTATTTGAGAGGAACATATGTTCATATTTTTCCTTTCTGCCCATCAAACGATACTCGTCTCTAAACTCTGTTAAAAATTCACGCAGGGCACTAGCCACAACCTCACTACGAACCTCATCATGATATACGTTAATATAGTGATAAAAAAACTTAAGATTGTCCATGATCACGAGATTCACATTTTCAGTCGTAGGGTATGAGTAATCGACATGGTGTAGCATGACGTAATACCGCTTGTCACACCACCCATCAGCAAGACTCATTATCCATACCTGCTGCTTCTCTTCTGCACGCGTTGTTTCTTTTACTTCACGGTGTATGTGAGACTTTATAAAGTTTAGCTCTGCAGTATACTTCAGCACATCGTCTGTGCAACGAAAGCCTTCAACGGTCTCACCAGAACATCCGTAGAGTATTTGTACATCATCTTGGAACTTCGCACAATCCAATGTGTTTTTAAAAGAGGCATAGGAGGGAGGAATAGGAAATTTTTCTGTATCCACCACATCCTGGCACTTTACTGAATACCATTTCGTAAACGTTGTGCAAGCAATATTAAAGGTAGCCATTTGAATACACGTCTGATCTGAATACACGTCTGATCTCTCGGGCTTACTGCGGTCGACTGACCACGCAGGGACTCCCAGATAGTAGCTTGACTCACGGTCTTACAGTGGGCGGAGCTTAGAACTTTCACCTGCACACACACACACACACAAAGGAGAAAGTGAAACGCTATTTGAAACATTATTTATTTAACAAACGAGATATTCAAGTTATATATATATATATATTTACAAATACGTGTAATAAATCAATTTTACAAATACGATTTAATGAACGAGATATTCAAGTTATATATATATATATATATATATATATATATATATATATATTTACAAATACGTGTAATAAATCAATAGATACGATTATATACAAGACGTGTGTTAACAATAGAAGCATCATTGGTATCCAAAGGGTACGGTATCATAGGTACCAGGTAACTGGTAACGTTTCCTATAGGTGTTACGGCACACCTTCGTACCCCTAAGTTCCTTCACGCCCCCCAGCTTCTGCGCCCGAAAATTGTGGGTGCCTACAATTAGTTGGGCAGGTTGTTCATCATCGTCCAAACATATAGATCCTTCAACGACTCAAAGTTAACAACCTCCCGATTCGCATGGTTGAGCGTAATACCCTTTGCCTTCACGATATATTTCATTTCCTCCCCCACCCTGACCCGTACCCCATAAGTCTTAGGTCCTGTTGAGGCAAAAGAGTCGGCGTATGCGTTGTCCCCATACTCATCCTTGATCTCATCAGTGAGCTCGCCGAGGAACTCCCCAATAGTGGGCATGTATTCACCCTCCCTCTCTGTGAATATCACGCTATCTGTATCGGCATACAATACTCTCCGCCCAAGAGAATGCAATAGACCCCAAAGTTTTATACGGGCGTAGGCTGTTGTGAAGCTGGCCACAGGTATGTTTGTAACCCTTGAGGTATCTGTGGCAAATTCAGTGTTGTTGTACTTTATTACGTAAGTATTACCTACATTTACGATCTCCATGACCTCTTTATCGGGGGTATTGGCATAATCCCAGACATCGCTATAACTTTGTGCCAAATGAATGCTCCCTCTGCCGGTATTCTGCGCAAATTTTCCCCATAGACTGTTTAACACAACTTTGCACTAAAGCGCTTGCCAGGATTCTTTACAATTTGGACACGATCAAGTTGTATACCTTCGCGGTCGCGGTAACGTTGAATATAGGCAGACTTTTCATCTTCGGTATCAACTCCTCGCGGATACCCTGATGCCTCAACCTTATCCTTCAAAAAGGTGTTTATATATGGTGTGAAAAGGTTGGGTAGCTTCTGAAACCTCCACACCTCATGTATCTTCAGTATTCTATAACCATGGCGTACGGCTAGGGCCAACTCAGGACTTGTATATACGCCTCTGATCTTACGCTGGTGGGGTATATGGTTACATTCGCCGTTATCCTCTTCCGCGCACTTCACGCAATGGGGAAACATGAGCTTGTCGTCGATAACGACAGGTAAGATCGGCATCCATAAATTGCGTGGGGGGAGTACGTCTACGAAAGAGAGCCCAAAGTAACGATCATTCAAATTTTTTGAAAATTCATTGATGGAGGGTAGGCTAGGTCCCACCAGTTTCTCAGGAGCGCCCACGGGGTACGGATTGCTCTTCATCACGTATGGGTATAAAGAACAGAAATCGTAGTAATGGAGCTTCACGCCCTCCGTAGGTGGAAAGTATAGTCTGAAAGGATTTGTACGTCCTCCAAACAAGCTATCACCACATTTGAGAGGATCCAGCACCATTGAACGCTTGATCGTTTTTATTTCCTCACGGTACACCTCGTCTGTCTCCATCCGTGCATCATATTCATGCTCCCACAAGACTTTGTGAGTGAACTGTGATCCTATAAGTTGATCGCGGGTGCGGGTTGATGCGAGACAGTCGGCAGGAGACCTACCGTGGATATCTCCGGTGATTCCGCACTCAGGACGGGGGCATCCATGCCACCAGCAACCGTTAAAGGAGTACACAGTCTTCACACCAGTGACACGGTTTTCACTTAACCCATCAACCCAAAAAACACGTCCATTAATCTTAATGGGTACTTCACCCGTGTTGCGGGCGTGCTTTATGTATACACCTGTCTGTTGCTGTAGGTGTATGAGCCAGTAAATAGCCTTGTGCCCGTAACTGCGGGGGTTGTTTCGGTGAATAATGGCTAAGGTGTCTTTAGGCATGAAGTTATTCTTGAACACCGTAAAACATAATGATGCGATGGTGGTTGCGACTTGCAGTGGATCGCATTTGAAACGGGCTATGTACATCCTTCTAAAGGCCTGGAAACATACTCTAAGCACGCGCACATCATTCACGCAATAACGCTCACATTCATCAGCTATATTATAAGGGTTACTTTTATTAAAACTGTCGTAGTATCGATCAAAGTCTTCACGTTCATCCATACAGTCAAAATAATGTTTGGGGGGTGGTGGGCCTACGTAGTTTAAAGTCTCGCTGGTGAGGAAAGTGTAAGGGAAGTATCCTTTGGAAACTTCAGCTGCTACTCCCATCACCTTGGGTAGCTTTGCTAATTTACAAGGTGTGAATAATAAAGTATCTTTAAATTGTACATTGCCTCTTATCTGCATCTGTATTAATTTGTTGCCTCTTTTCAATGGATCACCTGTAAATATTTCAGAGGATTCGTGTTCAAGCAACTCCTTATAAAGGAACTGCGTGTCAAACTTTGCCCCGTTATGGGCGAAAGATTCACGAGCCCATCCACATGTATTATATCTGGACCTACAGGATGTGGTAATCGACAAGTGGTAAACAAATTATGATTCATGAGATCAATGTCCTTAGCTTATATCAGTCAAAAAAGTGGTCAACCATAGGTTTCATTCGCTTACAGCACTTCTTTTTTGATAGCCTTTTACGTTTAATACCACGTGACCCCTTCTTCCGGGCAGCCCGCTTCTTCCCGCCACCACGCATTTTTCTCTTTGCATCTTTGATGATTTCGTCCCGTGTACGCTTTAAATGTTTTTTTAGAGCTTCTTTAGGTTTAGCCCCGGCCAATATGTCTTCTGCAGTGTTAAGGCCTGATTGTAGCGCTTTCCTTCCAAGGTATCTGGCACCCCTCTTCAGCAAAGGAACAGCCGTACGTAGTATGGATGAAAAAATGGACCCAAGTCCACTACCGCGCTGGTATCGCATCCCTCGATAGACGGTGAAAGGCTTTCTATCCATTATAACTCAGTGCGTCGAAAGTGTAGCTTTACTGTTAAGCTCCCGTTACCGAATGGGAAGTTTTCACCCTCAATCGTTCTTATATATATTGTGATATTGGTTATTAAATTAGTTGCGACATTCACATAATGGGGTCTGTCATATGTAATACTCAAACTCCTTCCTCTATGGTTGGGGATGTGAGCAATGCGCAGCAGGCGTGCCTGGGTATCCCCAACAAACTGGTGCTCCACTATATTACTGTAAATATAGCACATGTCTGGGGACCTTTCAGCCAATTTCTCCATTTTCAATTGATACATTAATCTGGACAAGTCATGCTGTCTCGTGAAATGTGTCTCTTTGGAAGACTGCGCTATAGCGGCCATTGGCTAGAATTTGGAACTTTCTATGGTCTTTAATACGTCTGTTAGTCTTTGATTTTAGGATTAGTGTATGTGCAGGGTTGTTTACGACTTCGTATACTAAATCATTCGTAAGGTTTGTTTCTTAAACTTACGTTTAAGCCTCTCACAACATCGGCCGAACCATATTGACCCGGCCCTAGTCTTACTTCTGTACTGTAATACCGTGCAATCATAGTCCGAGCGATGCGCATAGTTTCATCCATAGCTACCCCAGCTTTTTCACACGTCAATGTCTCTAAGAATCGTAAAAACGGTTTCTTTATGTTCAATATTTAAAAAGACGGTGTCCAGCTGAATTTCGCATATCCCCACCTCATACGAATCACGACCCAATTCAATGTGCCCATGGAGTTCTGTTACAAAGTAGGCTAGTGTGTTGTTAGGGTGTACAGACAGGGACGAGGAGGACGGGTGTGACGTAGAAATGGTTCAGGAAGGAGAAAAATGTACCTGGTGAAATGGCTAGGGTACCAAGAAAGCTTCAACACCTATATAAAAGTTGATGCAATAATGAAGCTTAAATAGTATGCAACATGGCTCCTAACCATTTCTACGTCACACTCCCGTCCTCCTCGTCCCTGTCTGTACACCCTAACAACACACTAGCCAACTTTGCAACAGAACTCCATGGGCACATTGAATTGGGTCGTGATTCGTATGAGGTGGGGATATGCGAAATTCAGCTGGACACCGTATTTTTAAATATTGAACATAAAGAAACCGTTTTTACGATTCTTAGAGACATTGACGTGTGAAAAAGCTGGGGTAGCTATGGATGAAACTATGCGCATCGCTCGGACTATGATTGCACGGTATTACAGTACAGAAGTAAGACTAGGGCCGGGTCAATATGGTTCGGCCGAGGATGTTTGAGAGGCTTAAACGTAAGTTTAAGAACAAACTTACGAATGATTTAGTATACGAGTAAAACTAACGATAAACAACCCTGCACATACACTAATCCTAAAAATCAAAGACTAACAGACGTATTAAAGACCATAGAAAGTTCCAAATTCTAGCCAATGGCCGCTATAGCGCAGTCTTCCAAAGAGACACATTTCACGAGACAGCATGACTTGTCCAGATTAATGTATCAATTGAAGATGGAGAAATTGGCTGAAAGGTCCCCAGACATGTGCTATATTTACAGTAATATAGTGGAGCACCAGTTTTTGGGGATACCAAGGCACGCCTGCTGCGCATTGCTCACATCCCCAACCATAGAGGAAGGAGTTTGAGTATTACATATGACAGACCCCATTATGTGAATGTCGCAACTAATTTAATAACCAATATCACAATATATATAAGGAAGATTGAGGGTGAAAACTTCCCATTCGGTAACGGGAGCTTAACAGTGAAGCTACACTTTCGACGCACTGAGTTATAATGGATAGAAAGCCTTTCACCGTCTATCGAGGGATGCGATACCAGCGCGGTAGTGGACTTGGGTCCATTTTTTCATCCATACTACGTACGGCTGTTCCTTTGCTGAAGAGGGTGCCAGATACCTTGGAAGGAAAGCGCTACAATCAGGCCTTAACACTGCAGAAGACATATTGGCCGGGGCTAAACCTAAAGAAGCTCTAAACAAACATTTAAAGCGTACACGGGACGAAATCATCAAAGATGCAAGAGAAAAATGCGTGGTGGCGGGAAGAAGCGGGCTGCCCGGAAGGGGTCACGTGGTATTAAACGTAAAAGGCTATCAAAAAGAAGTGCTGTAAGCGAATGAAACCTATGGTTGACCACTTTCTTGATGATATAGCTAAGGACATTGATCTCATGAATCATAGTTTGTTTACCACTTGTCGATTACCACATCCTGTAGGTCCAGATATAATACATGTGGATGGGCTCGTGAATCTTTCGCCATAACGGGGCAAAGTTTGACACGCAGTTCCTTATAAGGAGTTGCTTGAACACGAATCCTCTGAGATATTTACAGGTGATCCATTGAAAAGAGGCAACAAATTAATACAGATGCAGATAAGAGGCAATGTACATTTAAAGATACTTTATTATTCACACCTTGTAAATTAGCAAAGCTACCCAAGGTGATGGGAGTAGCAGCTGAAGTTTCCAAAGGATACTTCCCTTACACTTTCCTCACCAGCGAGACTTTAAACTACGTAGGCCCACCACCCCCCAAACATTATTTTGACTGTATGGATGAACGTGAAGACTTTGATCGATACTACGACAGTTTTAATAAAGTAACCCTTATAATATAGCTGATGAATGTGAGCGTTATTGCGTGAATGATGTGCGCGTGCTTAGAGTATGTTTCTAGGCCTTTAGAAGGATGTACATAGCCCGTTTCAAATGCGATCCACTGCAAGTCGCAACCACCATCGCATCATTATGTTTATACGGTGTTCAAGATAACTTCATGCCTAAAGACACCTTAGCCATTATTCACCGAAACAACCCCCCAGTTACGGGCACAGGCTATTTACTGGCTCATACACCTACAGCAACAGACAGGTGTATACATAAAGCACGCCCGCAACACGGGTGAAGTACCATTAAGATTAATGGACGTGTTTTTTTGGGTTGATGGGTTAAGTGAAAACCGTGTCACTGGTGGAAGACTGTGTACTCCTTTAACGATTGCTGGTGGCATGGATGCCCCCGTCCTGAGTGCGGAATCACCGGAGATATCCACGTAGGTCTCCTGCCGACTGTCTCGCATCAACCCGCACCCGCGATCAACTTATAGGATCACAGTTCACTCACAAAGTCTTGTGGGAGCATGAATATGATGCACGGATAGAGACAGACGAGGTGTACCGTGAGGAAATAAAAACGATCAAGCGTTCAATGGTGCTGGATCCTCTCAAATGTGGTGATAGCTTGTTTGGAGGACGTACAAATCCTTTCACTATACTTTCCACCTACGGAGGGCGTGAAGCTCCATTTACTACGATTTCTTCTTTATACCCATACGTGATGAAGAGCAATCCGTACCCCGTGGGCGCTCCTGAGAAACTGGTGGGACCTAGCCTACCCTCCATCAATGAATTTTCAAAAAATTTGAATGATCGTTACTTTGGGCTCTTTCGTAGACGTACTCCCCCACGCAATTTATGGATGCCGATCTTACCTGTCGTTATCGACGACAAGCTCATGTTTCCCTTGTGCGTGAAGTGCGCGGAAGAGGATAACGGCGAATGTAACCATATACCCCACCAGCGTAAGATCAGAGGGTATATAAGTCCTGAGTTGGCCCTAGCCGTACGCCATGGTTATAGAATACTGAGATACATGAGGTGTGGAGGTTTCAGAAGCTACCAACCTTTTCACACCATATATAAACACCTTTTTGAAGGATAAGGTTGAGGCATCAGGGTATCCGCGAGTTGATACCGAAGATGAAGTCTGCCTATATTCAACGTTACCGCGACCGCGAAGGTATACAACTTGATCGTGTCCAAATTGTAAAGAATCCTGGCAAGCGCTTTAGTGCAAAGTTGTGTTTTAAACAGTCTATGGGAAAATTTGCGCAGAATACCGGCAGAGGGAGCATTCATTTGGCACAAAGTTATAGCGATGTCTGGGATTATGCCAATGCCCCCGATAAAGAGGTCATGGAGATCGTAAATGTAGGTAATACTTACGTAATAAAGTACAACAACACTGAATTTGCCACAGATACCTCAAGGGTTACAAACATACCTGTGGCCAGCTTCACAACAGCCTACGCCCGTATAAAACTTTGGGGTCTATTGCATTCTCTTGGGCGGAGAGTATTGTATGCCGATACAGATAGCGTGATATTCACAGAGAGGGAGGGTGAATACATGCCCACTATTGGGGAGTTCCTCGGCGAGCTCACTGATGAGATCAAGGATGAGTATGGGGACAACGCATACGCCGACTCTTTTGCCTCAACAGGACCTAAGACTTATGGGGTACGGGTCAGGGTGGGGGAGGAAATGAAATATATCGTGAAGGCAAAGGGTATTACGCTCAACCATGCGAATCGGGAGGTTGTTAACTTTGAGTCGTTGAAGGATCTAGTATGTTTGGACGATGATGACAACCTCCCCAACTAATTGTAGGCACCCACAATTTTCGGGCGCAGAAGCTGGGGGGCGTGAAGGAACTTAGGGGTACGAAGGTGTGCCGTAACACCTATAGGAAACGTTACCAGTTACCTGGTACCTATGATACCGTACCCTTTGGATACCAATGATGCTTCTATTGTTACACGTCTTGTATATAATCGTATCTATTGATTTATTACACGTATTTGTAAATATATATATATATATATATATTATATATATATAACTTGAATATCTCGTTTTAAATCGTATTTGTAAAATATTTATTACACGTATTTGTAAATATATATATATAACTTGAATATCTCGTTTATTAAATCGTATTTGTAAATATATATAACTTGAATATCTCGTTTGTTAAATAAATCATGTTTCAAATAGCGTTTCACTTTCTCCTTTGTGTGTGTGTGTGTGGTGAAAGTTCTAAGCTCCGCCCACTGTAAGACCGTGAGTCATGCTACTATCTGGGAGTCCCTGCGTGGTCAGTCGACCGCAGTAAGCCCGAGAGATCAGATTGTATTCAAATGGCTACCTTTAATATTGCTTGTACAACGTTTACGAAATGGTATTCAGTAAAGTGCCAGGATGTGGTGGATACCGAAAAACTTCCTATTCCTCCCTCCTATGCCTCTTTTAAAAACACATTGGATTGTGCGAAGTTCCAAGATGTACAAATACTCTACGGATGTTCTGGTGAGACCGTTGAAGGCTTTCGTTGCACAGACGATGTGCTGAAGTATACTGCAGAGCTAAACTTTATAAAGTCTCACATACACCGTGAAGTAAAAGAAACAACGCGTGCAGAAGAGAAGCAGCAGGTATGGATAATGAGTCTTGCTGATGGGTGGTGTGACAAGCGGTATTACGTCATGCTACACCATGTCGATTACTCATACCCTACGACTGAAAATGTGAATCTCGTGATCATGGACAATCTTAAGTATTTTTATCACTATATTAACGTATATCATGATGAGGTTCGTAGTGAGGTTGTGGCTAGTGCCCTGCGTGAATTTTTAACAGAGTTTAGAGACGAGTATCGTTTGATGGGCAGAAAGGAAAAATATGAACATATGTTCCTCTCAAATAGTGCGCCGGAGTGTGGAGATGTTTAGTAAAACATAAAATGTTCCTAGTTCTTATCCAAAATGTCTGGTGCGTAGGCTGGTAGTGATGATTAATTCTTGTACCGAAATATGTACAACAATTCGACTCGCGGTCATACGAACAAGCCCATTCACGTATCATCGAGTCAGCCGCCCGTCGAACCATTCCTGCCTACCTGCGTGCCTCACACGGCTCATAGTTATCTCAGAGCTTGAGCCGAGTGGACGTGCGCTCCTCGAATACGATGGAACTTCCTTTGAGCAGCATTCTCAACGCCTCGTACGATGTGTCCGTGACGAAATCGTTGCGCGTGTTCAGGCGTAATTCCGGTACCATTAGCTATGTACTGGAAACGGAATGTAGACCGACAAACAAACGGGTTTATTTAAGTATCGAGGAGATGAATAGAATCTTCGTGATAGTTGAGAAGTGGAGTGAAGATCGTTATAAAATACCTGCTAACGTAGGTACAAGAAGAGAGCAGATTAGTGACGCACCCTCATACGCCGTTGTATGTACGTTGTGTATAAATAACGATCGGCCGTGCATTGATATACGGCTGATGTGGAAGAATGCTTCTGATAATAACGCTCTTGTTCCTACGCGAAACCGTTTCATCCTCGACAGAATGTTTGAAATCGTCGGATTCCGTAAGCTGAAACCTATATTAGACGCGCGTGTTACGGATATGCTTTATTTTGATACAGTACTTGAATACGCATACACCGCTCTGCTCGATGGGTTTACCGAGTGTAGGGCTGGTGAGAATGGTCTAGCTGGACGTTTATTTAAAAAGTTTAGACTCTTTGAAATACCATGAACTTTGGTACAAAGCAATTGATCGGTACAAGGCTGAGCTCACCTACACCGTTCACCCTGAAGAACTATTTCTTTATATAACGCGCAGTTGTCGTAACGATTTAGAAGATTATTTCAATTGCCGCTATGTTGAGTGAGTTCACGATTGAAAAGCTCGAGTCGGTAGAAATAAACCCTCGATTGGAAAAGCGTGTTTATAAACTTGTGTTTAATAATGTAGCTAACGATGAACTCTTTGTGCGTGCTTTTGATTGTATTCTAGACGTATTTAAAGATGACTTACCAACCGGTTGTAAAGTGGGAACAAAAATAGTACTGAACGATATGAAAGCCCTTCATATCGAATACAGGTTTCCCTACACTTTAAGCGGTGAAATATTATTAGCCGCATATACTGCGTAATGCAGAGCAATAATGATGTAATTGTAAACTCGATTAAGACCGAGTTTAGTATTTTGAAAAAAAAGTGAAATGTATTTATATATATTTTGCGTGATATTTCCCCTGTACGATTATATGCATATTTCTATTGAAATGTATATTTATTTCTATTTGAAATGTATATTTATTTTATATACTCGATTAAGACCGAGTTTAGTATTTTGAAAAAAAATGAAATGTATTTATATATATTTTGCTTGATATTTCTCCTGTACGATTATGTACATATTTCTATTGAATTGTATTTATATATATTTTGCGTGATATTTCCCCTGTACTGTTATGTACATATTTCTATTGAAATGTATATTTATTTCTATTTGAAATGTATATTTATTTTATATATATCCATAATTGTGTGTATATATTTCCTGTACTGTTATATGCATATTCCTCAATTGAAATGTATATTTATTTTCTATATATTTATAATAAACAGAATGATGCAATGTTGTTTTACTTAATTATATCATGTTACGCCTTCTAAACCAACTTTTAAGAAATATAATAATGCATACAACGGTATTGCGGTATCTGGCAATATTTAAGCCTTCTAAGCCAACTGGCTGATTAGGAGTCTATAATAGTGTATACAATGGTATCTGGCAACTCAGTCTTCGATTAGAATTAAATGAATACATGGCGCTATCTGGCAACTCAAGCCATTTACAGCCAACTGGCTGATTAGGAGTCTATAATAATGTATACAATGGTATCTGGCAACTCAGTCTTCGATTAGAATTAAATGAATACATGGCGCTATCTGGCAACTCAAGCCATTTACAGCCAACTGGCTGATTAGGAGCCTATAAAACAACGCCTACTCGGCTGAAGTCTTAATATGCACTTGGCTCCTGCCAGGTGAACACCTCTCCTCCTCCTTTCTCTTGGGGGATAACGCCGCCTCCAAGTTTTTCTTGTTGCACCTGCAGCATCCCCCCTTTGTTGTTTTTTTTGCAATACCCCCACCCCCTTTGCAACATTACATAATAGCTTGCAACATTCTTGCACTCTCCCCTTTTTCGGCTATACTACTTAAGTGTAATAATAATTAGTTTTAAGGGCGTAATCTTTAAGAAAAAAAAAAAAAATGAGAAATTTATTTATATATTTAATGTGCAAGTTTTTAAGAGTTTTATTCTGTAGCCGCTTTTGGTCGATTTTTTGTCCGTTCTCAGATATGAAAGTGTCCTTTCGCGTTTCACTATTCATTAGCAGACACCAAATATAAAAATATGCATCAACGATACTGAGAATTCTTGCCTCTTCTTGTCCGTAATAGGTTTGAAATGATTCCTACATTTCTTCAGAAAAAAAGAGCAGCGTTTTGCGGGAAACGGACATTCTATAACTTTATGCAAAGGATTTAGACTATTTTAAACCTAAACTAACCTAGCCAAATTCCTCTACTTTTAACTTGGACTAATCTTTAAAAACCAAAAACTATTTAAAATTACCCATTTAAATGGATGAACCGAGAACAAAAGGGGCTCTTAAGTTATACGGGTGTTAGCCTCATATTTGTATATTAAGACTGGAGCGAGTGTTGAGGCCTACTTCATTCCATCATTTCCAGCTTTTCATATGCAAAAATTTCACCATGGTCTGTTCATTGTTCACAGTGTTAGATCCCCGCAGTTGTTTCATGCATGGGAAGTTAGCATCGCTGACTACGAATCCATCGGCTCCAGGATCGAGATCAGGTGACGGGAGGCGGCACGCAACAAAACCCAGCTGTCCATCCTTCCACACAATAAAAAAAATTGGTTGGTAGATAAATGGGTACCCTGGGTAGACTAGTGGTTAAATCGCTGAGCTAGTGATCGGGAAGTTGTGAGATCGAGTCCGGGCGAGGACTTTGTAATTTCTGACCAGTCAGTGGTGGGGTGTCGTTCGGATTCCACGTTAAACTGTAGGTCTAAGGTGAAGTGACAAGCTTGACCTTCGTCAGAATGAACAATTCAGGCGGAAACCAAACCAAGGTTTTATATATATATAATTTAGTGATGGATCGAGTGGTCGGTTTTTCACAACCGCGGTTGCGGTTGTGTTTGCGGTTGTCGAATTTTTTCCAACCGCGGTTGCGGTTGTGTTTGCGGTTGTCGAATTTTTTCCAACCGCGGTTGCGGTTATCATATACTAGGAAAAATGCGTAATTATTAACTGGATTTAGCCACTATAGTGCGATTTAGCCACACTTGGTACATAATATATACTAAATAGTATTTATTTAGTAAATACCTTATGTTGAACACAAGTTTTGCAATACACCGCTACCGCAATCACAGTTGTATCGTTATTCAATAAACTAAACATTACACAATATGAAAAACCGTTGTAGATATGAAGAGCTCATAACATTACACCGATAACAATCAAAGCATAACGAGGACTGATGTTGTCAACTAGCAGCGAGTTGAGACTGCGCAGATCCGTTTTAACACAGACCACTTCTTTACCCCCTTTTGGGGGGAGTCATGTTCGAGAAACCACCCCTTTGGCCAACCAAGGCCATTGACCAAGTTACACGAACCCGAGAGGTCCGTCGAGCAGGAATAAGCTTTATTGACTATTGTACTAAAGGCGATTTTAGTTTGAAGAAAATTAAATAAAAATAAATGTTACTTCATGGAGCTCACAGAGAAATAACTTAGAGCGCAGTTTAAACAAATTTTACTACGGCAGCCGTATGACGTCACGTTTAAGCACGCATAAGGAGACCCATCATTTTCTTTTTAAAAAAAGAAATATTTCTAATTAACCTAAAATTAAAATTAACTAAGCTTTTACAACCGCAACCGCACTTATGGAACGGCGGTGAGGTTTCACGTGCGCCCTCCCGGCCCTAGCACCCAAGGATGATGGGGCTCGACCCTGCAGTCCTTGTCATCCTTGGTCTTTTTCCACTTCGACTGTCCCCTCCACCCTTTCTTTTTCCTCTGTCTTTCCTCTCACTTTTTCTTTGTTTTTCCGCTGAGATATGCCCTTTAAATAGAGGCGAATCGGTTCTTCCTGAACTAAAAAAAAAAAAAAAATATATCAGGGATGGGAAACTGAATCGAACTGGAATCGATAAACTGATAAAACCGATATTAGTTTATGAACTGAAATTGAAAAAACTCGAACTGAAAAAAATTCTGACAACTAAAATCGAAATTCGAACTGAAACTGAAAAACAATCAAAAACTGAAATCTGAATTCGAATAGATTAAAAATAACAGTTTTGCGTTTCAGTTTTGAGGAGCATTTCGATTGCAAAAAAATATAAATAATGTTAATTATTTTCTTTATTTTGCGACTTAATTCGATGTGGAACGGTTTTTTCTCTTTGCCCGAAAACATTGACAATATTTTAAATGTTCGCTCTAATTTTAACGTGCGAGTTTACGAGGCATTTGTATTTTGTATATAATAAACAGAGGCGCATTTAATTGTTTTATTCCCCTAATACTATTAGACCTATTTATATATTTTATACGTGTCATGCGCTTTAAAAATTAAAAAGTTTAAGAATTAATAAAACAATTCGAATTGAAAGTTTTTTGTTGAATAAAACTTTATGTGAAAGAAATGAAGCGAATAAGTAAAAAAAAAAAAAAGATGAGTGTTTCGTGCTGATTCACTTGGCGAAAGATTCTTACGTGTTTAATCATACAAAAGTAAAGATAGTGAATGCAAATACAAAATTAAATCTGAATTTGCCAATATGGTACCGCCCAAAAAATAAAATAAATAGTACAAAGAAATTCTTAGAGAAATCTGAAAAAAAATGGAATCTAAATTTA
Source organism: Bathynomus jamesi (assembly GCA_023014485.1). Taxonomy (NCBI): domain Eukaryota; kingdom Metazoa; phylum Arthropoda; class Malacostraca; order Isopoda; family Cirolanidae; genus Bathynomus; species Bathynomus jamesi. Next base: position 568,574 of record JAJOZX010001999.1, read on the forward strand.
TATTGAATCGAACCGAAAAATATAAAACTTAAATTGAAAAATAAACTCAAATCGAAAAAAAAACTTAAAAACAAATCGAAACTGAAATTGATATTTTTGCAAACTTAAACTGAAATAGAAAACTGGACTTCAAAATTTATCAGTTTCCCATCCCTGATATATATATATATATAATATATAGGGGGGCGACAAGCTTGACCTTCGTGAAATGAGGAATCATCGCGCGGAACATTTGAAAGGTTGAAAGGAAGGTGTAGATATATATATACAGGCCCTCTCAGAGGTCCAGAGGCCCGGGCCACTTCGAGCTTTTGAGGCCCATAGCTAAACCCAATTATTACTTTCACTGCAAAACATTAGTCAAACCTGAAAGTTTCTAAATTTAAAGCTCCCCTTAAAGCTTGAGACCCAGGCCAAATGGCCCTCCTAGCCCCTGTCTGATCGGCCCTGTGTGTGTGTGTGTGTGTGTGTGTGTGTGTGTATATATATATATATATATATATATATATATATATATATATAATACTTTTAAATGTTACACTCGCAGGGATAAAAATAAAAAGCGATTCCAAGGCTTTCATGTATTTACTAACCACGTCAGGGTGTAAAAAACATGAAAGGCCTTGGAATCGCTTTTTATTTTTACCTGTGCTTGTTTAAAATTTAATTTCACGTTCTTAATGGTAAAATGCACATTATATATATATATATATTATATATATAATATATATATATATATAATATATATATATATATATATCGGGACAGTATGCATCGAAAGAGAGAGAAAATAAAGGAAAATTCTCGGAGGATCCGGGTTAATGACTGGAGAAGAGTAAGCTGGAAATTGTGGAAAAAGTTTTCAAGCATTTCCAACTTCATGCATTTTGCATATTAATGTAATACACCAATTTGCGAGTTTTGGCTGAAACGGGTAACTCGTCCATTAATTAGTATGCTATATTTATATCAGAGGGACGAGTATTATGATTTTAACGGCCACTTCGACGCAACTCCATAGAAAATATTTGTCCATAGAGGAACCAGCAGACACTATTACGCTTCTGTACATTATTTCCCTACACTAATAACCAACTAACCTTATTAAAGTGATTGAATGGAAACCATTTTAAACTGGTTTAACGGATGTGCCATTTTCAACCAACTTATTGAAAAAAAACTCGTTCAAAGTGCTTATAGTATGATTTTCTTACTAGTTAAAAAGGTTGGTAGTGGCTAAAGATGGCTGACATACGAGGCCCTCCTAGGAAGAAGTGGCTAAGCGACTTTTGAACTTTTGAAGGTATTTCGACGAAATATTTTCAAAAGGTATGCCACTTTCAAATTGGTACGTTTAACCGCGTTTCCTAACGATTTTTAATTTTGCGCTTAGTCACTCCTTCCTAAGAGGGCCTCATATGTAGTTTAAAGCGATTCATCGAATCGTCCTTCACTCTAAAGGCCGATTGAAAGCGGCACCAATAAAACCACTTTAAATTGATAGAATTAACCAGCTTTCATTTTCAGTGCATCCGATTTTAATCCATTCTATGATATTGATTGCAAATTTAATTCGTACAGATCGGACTTTTGAATGAACTTGGTTGCATTCATATGAATGTCGCATTGATACAAAAAAATTCCCAAGAGCAACATTGCACCCAGTTGAATTTTAAGGTCAGATAGATATGATTTTTTAATCAGTTATAGGAAAATGAAATCATGTTTTCTTTATTTCATTTTGTTATAACTTCATTTTAGCATCAGCTTAATTTAAAAGTCTTATTTCCCACGAACTATGTGACCTCAATTTTTTTTATATCAAATGAACAATTTTTTTTCAGTGTATGATCTGATATATACAGACTTTGCCAGGATATTCGACAAACTGATTGGGATGTTTAACCTCACCACCTTCGCAGCATCCAAGGTCATATGACAGAGGGGTTTGTTAATGGGATTGTTTAACATCTAAGGTCATATGACGGATGGGACCTTCGAACCACGGGTCGCTACACAACCTGGACGCGGAGGGTGGTCTCCCATCCAACTACTACCCGCACCAATGTCTACAGATCTACAGAAGCTAGTGATGTGAGTCGTTTTTTATTGTGTCGTTTTTTTTGTTGTTTTTTTGTTTAAAACGAAGGTAGTCTGTTTTTTTTTGTTTTTTATTGTTTTAAACTTATTCCATATTTGTTTTCCTTTAATCTAATAAGTATATTAGTATTACCTATAATTTATTATACTACCATGCTTATACGGTTATACCTAGTATATATACTATATAGTCATCTTTTAGAAAAATTGAATCACGCAAAAAGTATATAATAGAAAGGAAAAACAAACCCTCATTTTTTATATGTATATATATTTTTTAACTAGAACATAAAACATTCTTCCTCGTTTCAAACAATATACATAATTGTGATTGGCAAGAGTACCAGTATATATATTCCAGATAGAAAAGGAAAATATTTACCTTTTTTGAACCTTTTTGTTAACCTACATTTCCATGGAAGAATCATCACTAGATTGGGTAGAGCATATATGCTAGTTTCAATATCACAGGTACTGGTATAATATCCATAATACTGGTATAAAACAATAGATATAATTGTGATTGGCAAGAATACCAGTGTGTATATATATATATATATATATATATATATATATATATATATATATATATATATATATATATATATATTCCAAATAGAAAATAAAAAAAAAATATAAATATTCATCTCTTTCTTTAACCTTTGTGTTAACCTAATGCTGTTTAACTTTCATTATCTGATTCTATTTCCATTGAAGAATCATTATCACTAGATTGATTAAAGCAAATAGTTTCAATATCACAGGTACTGGTATTTATTGCAGATTTGGATGTTGACGAAGCCAATGTAGCACCATGTTTTACTTCACTTTCTTGGAATTTTGCATTTTGGGATATAAATACTAGCTTTGCTGCTCTGTCTGTGCTTAATTGGTTTCTTTTGGCTGTATGGATATTACTGTATGTGCTAAATGATCTCGGAGGTAATGAAAGGGCGCAATAGAGGTGCATGAGTTTGTGTAGGTATATATGTGAGTATGCATGCGTAATTTAGATAATTAATTGACTAATTTCTCTATTACTTTGCATGTGTAAATAATGGTGTACCTCTTCTCCTCGCGATTGTAAATGCAATTTACTTAATCTTTCCCAGTAATTTAGTGAAGTTTTCATGAATTATCGTACCTGTAATTGACTAATGTCCTTTTTGTTTATACGAGAACGTTAATTAAGAATGAGCAATACACCAGCTTGGGTGTGATGAGTGCTTTCAACAGAGGAATCATTATATTCCTGTCCTTTCTCTTTAAGGTTCTCACTCTTAACGTTCTCATACAAAAAAAACGAAGACATTAGTCAACTAGAGGTACGGTAATTCATGAAAACTTCACTAAATTGCTGGGAAAGATTAAGTAAATTACATTTTTAATCGCTAGAAGAGGTACACCATTATTTACACATGCAAATTAATAGAGAAATTAGTCGGTTATCTAAATTTTAAACCAATAACCATTCAAAAAACAGTGGAAAGTAGGAAAAGAAGAATGGTCGTGTTCTAAAACTAAAGGCGAGAAAAGGAACATCTACAAACCTGAAGGAAAAGAGCTTTGTTGTCAGAAGGCCAAGACTATTTAACGAGCTGGTCAAAGCATTTCAGAACACGAATGGTGTCGACGTGTAAGTCTTCAAAAGAAGACTAGTCACCTTGCTCAGGAAAATTCTAGATGAGCTGGGTGTAACTGGCTATATGAAATGAGGACCAAGAAACCAACTTGCTCTCACTAGGCCTGAAGAAGTGGGAAAACAAGCCTAACTTCTGTGAAGCGAGGAATCACCACACGGAACACGAGAGAGAGAGAGAGAGAGAGAGAGAGAGAGAGGAGAGAGAGAGAGAAGAGAGAGAGAGAGAGACTTGCAACGGCTGCCAGGGAAAAATTTCTACACCCTCAAATAATGTGCAAGATTCGGTTTAACCTTTTCTTGAACTGATCCACAGAGGAATTGTTCACAACTTCTGAAGGTAGCCTGTTCCATGTGTCACAGATCTTATAGGTAAAGTAATTCCCATACACCACTAGTGCTAAACCGTTTCAAACCCAACTTCCAACCATTGTTGCGAGTTATCATTTAAACTAAACATGCTTCTAAAATCGACATCGTTGAACCCGTGTAAGAGCTTGAAAACCTCGATGACTTGACCGCGCAGCCTCCGAGTTTCTAGCGAAAAAAAATTCAGGGCGCGTAAGCGTCGATTGTAGCCCATATGCCTAACGGAAGGGATTAACTTGTGTCCCTCGCCTGGACTCGCTTCAGCCTGTCACTATCTTTTCTGAGGGTAGGCAACCAGAATTGCACAGCATGCTTCAAGTGCGGCCGAACCAGGGAATTGGAGAGAGAGAGAGAGAGAGAGAGAGAGAGAAAGAGAGAAAGAGAGAAAGAGAGAGAGAGAGAGAGAGAGAGAGAAAGAGAGAAAGAGAGAGAGAGAGAGAGAGAGAGAGAGAGAGAGAGAGAGAGAGAGAGAGAGAGAGAGTTACAAGGAGTTACAAGGAAAAGAAGTACCTCAAAAGACCTTGCGGCCCATACCGAGGAGGTACCAATGGCAACGGGTGCCAGGGAAAATTTTGTGAAAGTTTATTTTTCTTTCAACTATCCTAGCAATAGTAGAAAACTGGATAGAAAAGTAGAAGGCTCTCTCCCCACTCCGCTCCCTCCCTGCCAGAGGCAGGTACGGAAAAAGGTTGAAGAAAATACCTTGACCCTGGAAAAGTAGCCAAGGAAATTTTACAGGAAAGTGGAGAATATATAAATAGCTCTATATTTAGCTTGCTCACAGAGACCGAGCAAGTGACCTCCTGCAGAGTTTTCTGAGGTTTTAATCTTAAACTATGATTGTGTTCAGTACTTTGTCTAGCCTATTTTTAAACAGATTTACACTTTGACTGGAAACAACCCCTGAGGGAAGTTGGTTCCAGATATTAACTATTTTATAGGAAAAGAAATTTCCGCAGACTGAGGTCCTAAATGTCTTTACACACTCAAATAGTGTGCAAGATTTCGTCTAACCTTTTCTTGAACTGATCCACAGAGGAACTGTTCACAACTTCGAAGGTAACCTGTTCCATGTGTCACAGATCTTATACGTAACGTAATTCCCACACACACTAGTCCTAAACCGTTTCAAATCCAACTTCCAACCATTGTTGCGAGTTGGGTTATCATTTAAACTAAACATACTTCTAAAATCGACATCGTTGAACCCTCGTAAGAGCTTGAAAACCTCGATCAGTTGACCGCGCAGCCTCCGTTTCAAGCGAAAACAAGTTCAGGGCGCGTAACCGTCGATTGTAGCCCATATGCCTAACGGAAGGGATCAACTTTGTGGCCCTCGCCTGCACTCGCTCCAGCCTCTCAATATCTTTCCTGAGGGTGGGCGACCAGAACTGCACAGCATACTCCAGGTACGGCCGAACAAGGGAATTGTACAGTGAGAGCACAATCACCTTGTTCCGAAACTGAAATTGCCTCCTGATATAACCCAATAGTTTCTGGCTTTCTTTTCCACCTCTACACACTGTTTCGTAAACTTAAGGTCGCTGCTAATTAGCACACCCAAGTCCTTTTCTAAATCAGTCACCTCGATATTACTGCCCAACATCGAGTAGTCCGACTTGGGATTGGCGTAGCCAATGTGCATCACTTTGCATTTACCCAAGTTAAACGGCATTTGCCATTTTCGGACCACTCTCCTATCCTACCTAGGTCCGCACGCAGTTCCTCGATCGCTTCGGGCGTCCCAACATTGGCCCCAAGCTTGGTGTCATCAGCGAATTTGGCGATCCGACTGACGATGCCACCGTCGATATCATTTATGTAAATGGTAAACAACAGTGGCCCCAAAACGGAACCCTGAGGAACCCCACTAGTGACCGAGGCCCAACCCGAACTAGCCCCTTTAATTACCACCCTCTGCCGCCTATTCCTCAGCCAGTTTTCAATCCACCTACCTATTTCCCCACCGATACCCAGCGCGCGCACTTTCGCCATTAGCCGGCGGTGAGGTACCTTATCAAAGGCTTTCTGAAAGTCGAGATAAAGTATATCAATCGCCCTACTCTATCGTACTCACTCAACATGACGTGGAAAAACTCGAGCAAGTTGGTGAGACACGACCTATGCCGTCTAAACCCATGTGGGAGTCCCCAAGTAGCTTGTAGGAATCCAAATGGTCAACGATTCTATCAGCTATTATCCTTTCTAATAATTTACCTACAACTGAAGTGAGACTAATAGGACGATAGTTCCCTGGACTTTCGTGATCCCCTTTCTTAAAGATAGGGGTCACGTTGGCCTCCCTCCAGTCACCAGGCACCTGGCCCATCACCAGCGATTTGTTGAAGACTGTAGCCAGGTGGGGAGCCACCTGGTCGCGCACTTCTCGCAAAACACTGGGGAGAAACTGGTCTGGCCCAGGAGCCTTAAACGCGCTCAGTTTGTCTATTCTATGAGCAACGACTGTCGCGGTACATCTAACACTATCCAGGCCAGCACCTTCGTGCCTCACAGCTGGCTCGGGGATGACGCGGGTATCCTCCCTGGTGAACACTCACGCAAAGTACTCATTAAGCACATTAGCGATGTCCGCGTCGGAGGTCCGCAGAACGCCGCTTCCGTCCTTTAAAGGACCTATCATGCTTCTAATGGGCTTTCTACTATTAACATAACTGAAGAACTCCTTAGGGTTCCCCTTGCAGAGGCTTGCCACCCGTAGTTCTTCGTTACGTTTCGCTAGCCTAACCTTCGCCTTCACTTCCCTACACAGGCGGACATACGCTTGAGTGTTCTCGTGGGAACGATTGGCCTTCGCCCTCCTATACGCTACTTTCCTATTTCGGATAGCCGAAGCGATGCCACGATTGAACCACTTAGGCTGCGTTGAAGCAGGGGTGACCGGTTTTGAGGGTATGGCAGCAGACTGCAGCACCATAAACTCATCCCGGAATGCACTCCACACTCCTCAACATCGCCGCCAGCCTCTAACCCCATCTCTGCTACGCTATCCCTGAGGCTAACAAAGTTCGCCCGCCGGAGATCGAGCTTACTGCCTCTCGAGTTACTACGCTTCACCCGAGGGACGCACACACGGAACCTAATAAGACCGTGATCACTCCCGCCCAACGATTCGTCAACGGTGAGGCCAGTGACGAGGTTGTCTTCGGTCGTGAATACTAAGTCTAGAACGCTTTCGCCTTGTAGGCTCGTTGACCCACTGAGTGAGGAAGTTCTCATCAGCAAAGTCAACTAGCCTCCTCCCTTCAGCATCGGCAGTCCTGTTTTCCCACTTTATGCCGCGACAGTTGAAGTCTCCTAAAACTACACACACCCTATCCCCTAGCAGGCTACTGAGTTCGGTGTACAGGGCTGTATCCTCCTCGAGGAGGAGATGCGGAGGTCTGTACACCAAGATTAACCTATAGTTCGTCCCTCCCACGTTCAGATCGACGCCAAGCAGCTCCCGTTCCGACCGGAACTGGCAGTCAACCGGACTCAACGTGTCTCTGACGTATATTAGTACCCCACCCCCCTCCCCACGGGTGCGGTCTTTGCGAAACATTCTATACCCGGGAATTTCGAACTCCCCAACGTAGTCCCTACGATCAGTATGAATCCAGGACTCGGTGATAGCAACGATATCCTGGTATTCTGATGCTAAGAGCGCCCGTAGCTCGCGAAACTTGTTCCTAATTGACCTAGCATAAAAAGCATTGCACGGAGGGAGCCTTCCCTATTCTGACCGCCCCCTAGCACGACCCGTTTCCCGAACAGCCAGGGCTGTCGGGAGTTGAAGAGCCCCTCACTAACGAGGGGGCAACTTCCACAGGAGACTGAGCCCCCTCCAACGTAGGAGGAGGGTCACCCATCTGTACTTCGCCGCACCCTTCAGTCGAAGGTACGTCCGCCACCGGCTCATCCTCATCTCTCCCCGGTGGGGGCCCATCATCTCTCCCAGGACTCGACCTCACCATTCTGTATAGGTGCCGGTCGAGCAGCGCGCCTAGCACACCTCTACCCTTGTCATGAGGTGGACACCATCCCTCTGGTAAAGGTCCCACCTACCCGAAAATGCATCGAAGGGGTCAATAAACTTCACGCCCAGCGGAACGCACAAGTCTTGTACCCTCTCGTTGATGCCAATGACCTTACTGAGCGAGTGGTCACTGGCATTCATTCGCGGTAAAATACCCATTAACATTCCCCTGTCTGTCTTCAGTTTTAGATCATCCGCAAGAGACATGATCTCGGTGATGATCCCTTCTGTAAGACCTACCCCACCGCCTTTGAGGAACAGGTCATTGCCACCAAGCGTGGACAACGATCGCAGTCCTCCGACTATCCACGCGCACCTTCTCTACCTCCTTCCTTAAGTGCGCCGTTCCCCGCCCAGGTAAGCACCTTACCTTCCTCCCATCCCGGTTTGCAGAAGCAAAGTACTTCTCCTGGCCCCTGATCTGCGAGTCCCCAATCAAAACGGTGTCTTCTCCTTCGAGCACAGGAGACTAAAGCGGTTAGGGTCTTGACAGGGGCAACTGGGGTCTCAGGCTTCGGCTTCGCAGCCTTCTTGCCCGAGACCTTTCGAAACCGTTGCCACCCATACACGCAGTTACACCACCCGACCCACCCCGACAGGTAGCTACATCCTTCGGTTTCTTTGGGCCATCAGCAGGCCCCTTCCCACCCTTCTCTATCAGCCCCTTCTTTGAGCCCTCCCTTGTTTGTTCTGATACTTAATCTTACAGTTTGAATCTGCTGGTGTTTTTAATTTGATCTTGTCCACTGGGTTGGATTTCCAGTGCTACGACCCTAGCTTCAA